>WBNM01006951.1:0-124900 GCA_013399055.1 Ramphastos sulfuratus
CAACCTGGCTGATTCTATGAGTGAACAGAATATGGTAAGGTAATAGAAGGAGAAAAAGGGCAGGTAAATTTGTGTTGAACACTGTTGTATTTTTGTACACAATTAATAACAGAATGAAATACATTCTCTTAGCTCAGTAAACGAGGTGTTCCTATACAGAGTAGAGCAATACATTTGTGGATTTTGATGCTTCCTACAGATTTATTTCTGTTAAGTGGATAAACTGAAAATTAATTACTGATGTTTAAAATAAACCATATGATCTCAATACACTTTAAAAAAAAAATCAGTGGTTATCCTACTTTCTTGGGAGTAGGAGTATATTTTTGGCCAAAGCCAATGATTAAATCCTCAAATAGATATGTTTGCTTGCTTATTGGCTGAGTGAATGGGGAATTTAATGTTAAAACTTTTCTGCCCTGGATAGTGGCATCTACAGTATTAGTACCATAGAAACCTGACACAGCTTTGTTCAACTCTGGAGTAATTTGAAACATTTCTGACAGTGTTTTTTCTTTTCCATGTTTCAAAAGGCAGGCTGTTTGAAGATTGCAAAAGTATTTTTTCCCAAGTTGGATGTTTTTAACCACATTTCAAATCTGTCAGAAGTACTTGTGGAAAATTAATTTCTTTATATGATGGCCTAAAAATGACAATCTTGTTATAAGTGTAAATTTACAAATTACTCTTATATAGTGCTTTAATGAAGAAAACGAGGTCAGTATTTATTCTCTGCTACAGTTCTGTCCAGTTTTAGAATGTACTGGATGTTAAGGAACCAGAGTCTTTGAATTTGTCTTCCCACTGTTATCCCACAGTCTTAGTTTTCTAGAAAATATGTTTCACATTTTTCTCTTGTTTTCAGATTCTTTAATGAAATCCAGTCTTTCTCTTCAAAGTTACAGAAATTGGAAGGAAATTTGTTAGTAAAAGTACTTTGCTATCAAATGCTGCTTTTTAATGAATAGAAAAGCTTAGAGTTTGATTCACAGTGTTTGAAGTAGGGCAGGCAACACTGGCTTTTGTGGGGGAAATTGAGAGCTCACCTGTATGCTATTGCCTGCTCTCCCAGTTCTGCAGGGCAGTGAGACACCTCTGATGGATGATGCAGCACTGGGGGAGTGCAGACAGGTTCTCTGCCAGGGAGTGCCGCAATTCCGCAGCAGAGGAGCCTTCTAGGGACAGGATGTGGAGTTTGGTAACTGATAATCCATGAAATGGTCTTTGTGACAAGATTTAAAGAACCATGACACTAGGTAAACATCCCCTGCCATCTTATAAAAGTGGCCGGTGTGACCAGCATGAATTGGTTCCTAAAAAGCTTTTAATTTGATTAGAGGACTGGAACACATGCCTTAGGAGAAGAGGCTGAGGGACCTGGGGCTTTTTAGTCTGGAGAAGAGAAGACTGAGAGGGGATTTAATAAATGTCTATAAATATCTAAAGGCTGGGGGTTGGGGGTGGGGATGGACAGGCTCTTCTCACTTGCTCCCTGTGATAGGACAAGGAACAATGGATGTAAGTTGCAGCACAGGAGGTTCCACCTCAACACAAGGGGGAACTTCTTTACTGTAAGGGTCCCAGAACACTGGAACAGGCTCCCCAGAGAGGCTGTGGAGTCTCCTCTGGAGACTTTCAAGGCCCATCTGGATGTGTTCCTCTGTGACCTGAAATAGATTGTATGGTCCTGCTCTGGCAGGGAGGTTGGACTCAATGATCTCTTTGGGTCTCTTCCAACCCCTAACATCCTGTGATCCTGTATTTGCTTTTACTGAAGTTTTATGCCTGTCATAACTGAAAATGTTTACTATGGCCCCTCGTTCTGCCTCCTTGTGGGTTTTAGGTAACTTTAAACCAGTTTGCTGTAATTTAAAACTCAGAGATGAATCACATGAGCTGAGTCTGGTTTACTCTCATTTGAGAATGAGAGTTACTGGGAACTCACAGTAATGCTGCCAGCATTTTGATTTGCCACTAAAAATCCAAGTGGTAGTAACCAAGTTATTTAATTAAATAAGATGCACTTTCTGTTCTGACATAATTTTTTTGAGTTTCTATAAAAATGTGTATTTTCTATATAGAGATGCTAATCATTCTGTAGCTTTTATATGTTTGAGGCATGATGCATTTTAATGTTTTGGTTTTTTTCCACTCATTCACTAAGAAGAAATTATACCTGCTGATTGCTGTTCCTGGAAGCTGACTGCTACAGAGAGGAGCCATATGATGTTATTACTTAGCTACACTCCGCTGCACTAGCATTTCAGTGAACAAACTATGAGTTGCATCTCATTCCTTCAGCATGTTTATTCTGTGCTTTGGGAACCTTACTGGCTCTGTTTATGCAGCTGTAGTTTGGCTGTGTCATTTCTGATATCTGACAGTGTTTTTTCCATCTTTATAAGGTGTCAAAATTCACCTTAATTATGAAAACATAGCTACTTAGAGAATTTTATTGCTTTCACAAATTTTACTTCAGCTTTTTGAAAATGGTTGGCTTTTTATTTTGCAATTGGTTGTTTTGCAATGGTTGTTTTGCAATTAATAATTGCAATCTGTTAAAGTTGAGGGTCCTCATTTCAAATACAGACATCTCTCACTGCTAAGCTACAAAAGTTCTGAAGTAATTTGCACATATTAAACTTGTTACACAATCAAGATGTACTTCTGCATGCTATTGAGTAGTTAATTTTTATTGAGATTTCATCTTCCTTCTTATTTGCTGTTAAGGTAACTTTAATGCCTAATAAAATATTTGGAGTAGCTCCCAGTTCGGCTAACCTTTTTCAATTAGCTTTTAGTGAGTTCTTCATATTAAAACTATAGAAATTGTGAAAGCTTTCAAACTGAAGTTGTTGTTGTGGCCATGTAAATCATTTAATGCTAACCTAATGCTCGGAGATTTGGATTTTTGTGTGTGGTAGTTGTTTTTGTGGGGGTTGATTTTTGTGTCATTTTTGTTTGTTTAATAAAATATTACTATGTGTTTTGATTCTGGATAAGGCTGTGCATTGTAGATTTTCTTTTGATTGTAGAGGTGTGAAAATGGCACTCCTTTACCCTTTTTAGCAGAACATTGCCAAAACTGAAATTGTTATTAATAGGACTATTTATGTTACAATTTCAAAATGTAAGACTGCAAAACAACCCACCCTGGGGTAATTTGTCCTGGGCCATGTGTTACCTGCCTTTTGAATTTTACCTCTCAGCATTCAGATACTAAGGTGGACTTCAAAAGGAAGGGAGGCTAATGAAGATGTTCCTAGAGATGCATGTAATTTTGCTTATCATTAGATTTTCCTCATATAAAAAGAAAATGCTTCTGTCACAGGAGAAGAGGATCATATAGAGTCTGTTTAGCTTTATATTACTTCAGATCTCTTGTTTGTATAGATGGTACAAGCAGAAGTGGCAAAATGCTGTATTTCTCCTCCTTACGGTGTTTTAGTACCTGCAAGCAGAAATGGATTGCATGGTGTAACAAGTACAAGCTGAATCTAATGAAGCCTTTGCAACCCTCTTGGTGCTGTGCCACATTCTGTGTGGTAATGAACAAGAACTGGGGAAAGTACCTTCTGAAAACAGATGAAGTTGTGAAGGAAGTAACCTTAGACCTTATTGCTGTCTACAACTACCTGAAGGGTGGTTGTGGCCAGGAGGAGGTTGCTTTCTTCTCTCAGGCAGCCAGCACCAGAACAAGAGGACACAGTCTCAAGCTGTGCCAGGGGAAGTTTAGGCTGGAGGTGAGGAGAAAGTTCTTCACTGAGAGAGTCATTCGCTACTGGAATGGGCTGCCCGGGGAGGTGGTGGAGTCACCGTCCCTGGAGGTGTTCAAGGCACGTTTGGACGTGGCACTTGGTGCCATGGTCTAGTCTTGAAGTCTGTGGTAATGGGTTGGACTTGATGATCTTTGAGGTCTCTTCCAACCTTGCTATACTGTGATACTGTGAAAATGTTATTTAGAGGAATTCTATACACATAGAAGTCTTCCTTTTCCTTTTAAATAGCATGAAAGAGACAAAAGGGAGAATATTTGAATAAAACTTTTTTCTTTTGGGCACAAAAGGGGATTTAAGGGAAAAAAAAAAACCCAATCCACAAAATGCTCAATAAAAAAAAAGTATTTGTCCTCGTTTTAATTCAGCTAGCATCTGAGTCTCAGCAGTTCGGTTACAACAGTTTTCTCCTGCCCCCTGTGAGCAAGGAGGTGAGCTGGGAAAGCCAAAATGCCAGTTGAGATAAGGACAATTTACTACTTTATTGCAGGGATATCAGATTACAAAAAGGGAAAACAAGCACAAACAAAAGCAGGAGGAAAGGCACCAGGTACACAGCAGATAAACCCACACAAACTACTGCTACTTGCAAGTAAAACTGGAACAAAAGGGATGAACCTCAGCCTGGAAATTAGGGAAGAAACATAAAATACCTGGACCAGGAAACTACAAACTATAGAACATATTACAAGTCACAGAAACCCTGGGTAGCCCCTTTGCTGTCATACAGGGGGCATGATATGAGCATGGGATAGAATATATGATCCAGCATGCTCTGTTGCTCTGTGCCACTGTTTAGGGGGATGGATAGTCCACTCCCCACCCCGCCCTGCAGTGAGGCCAGTCAGCTTAAATTAATACAAAGTAGTATTGTCTCTACAGTTGTTTGTTGCAGCTTCAGAAGGCACATGCCGTCATCATTCGCGTCATGTACTAGTCTTAAGCCATCTTGGAGAGCTAGTGCTATCCAGTACTGTTGGATTTTTCCCTCTGGATCCAAGGATGGAAGCACACCAATCTTTGTGCTTGGAGAAAGTGTTGATATAGTCTCAAAGAAACTTCAGTCTTCTAGGTTATTTGAGTTAAGTGTTTGCATAGCATCCAGAAGTAGAGACAGTTGAATTTGTGAAATAAGTGAAGTTCAAGTTGACCCAACATGGAGGAGGAGGGAACTAAGCATTCTGCTGTGAGGTATTTCTCATGTGCCTAATCTCTAAGACAGGAAGAGGCCTTGGATTGGAAGCTGATGCTGCAAAGCAGTTGTCTGTTTTGTGTAATTACTTTGTAGGAGAAGCATCTGAAGAGCAGAAAAGATCTTCATGTGTCTTGAGTAGTAGGACATTATTGACCTAGAGCAGAATTAAAGGACTAATATGAAATTCTTGTGAATCTTCAGGTGTGCAGCTTGAACTAGAGCTACCACTAAGCCTAAACCTGCAAGAAGGAGATGTTTTGTACACTTGTATCCTGTTCAGTGCAGGATAAAGTAGCTGGACTTGGTCAGCTGTGGAAAACCCTCAACTAATCAGGCAAATAAGATTAATACAGGAGTGACAATAACCTCCTAAGCTAAACTATTGCACAAGAATTTTGCAAGACCTATAGCTCTTTCTTGAGCAAAATAGTAGTGTATCTGAGATCTAAGGAGTCACACTGTAAAATCACAGTCATCATCTGCTTTCTTACAGGAGTTTCTTTCCTTTTGGTGTACATATATGAACAAAACTTGTTTGTTTGTACCTCAAAACTATTTGCAGGGTGCTGTTTGCGGTTTCATCTCCCACAGAGGAATGAATTTGTTTTTATGGGGACGTGAGTATAGATTGTTGAAAAGGTGCTTAAAAATTGCCATCACTAGCAAGTTAACCTTTGTCTTTATCGAACATTAAATGGCATAGCCTGACTGAGTGAAAATGATACCTGAGCTTTGATCCATATTCCTCTGAGGCCAGGTAATTAGAGCTTAAAGCACAAATAAACTCAGATAAAGATTTAAATGAGCTTTATAATTTTATTTGTCACAAGTAATTGTTATTCTGAGAGATGAATGAGCCTCCCCAAATACATACATAAGGAGTGAAAAATTATACATTGCAGAGTGCTATAATTTTTATCCCTGATAATGAAATAAATGTATCTCAAGGATAGACTTCTTCAAAAAGAGTACGGTGAGAGCTGTAAATGTTCAAATGTTATCGTTACTAATCAGAAACTCTAAAGTTTGTTTTAAAGTGAGCTTGCCTCTTAATGTCAGAAGTCACTTTGACTGTACACTACCTAGGACATTTCAGTCATGAATGAAGTCTGTAATTTTAGTTAATTACTTATGCTCATCGAGAAGGAAAATTATTGTCCTTGCATTCTTTTCTAGCCTTTATTGTAGTTCAATAAGGCTAGATTTGTAAGTCTCATGCTAAGTGAAGTTAAAATGGATTTTGTAGCCGACTTTGTCATTCATCTTTAGCCTAATATCCTGTGCCTCTCTGTCCAATGTCTTTTTCTTATCAGAATAGATGAAAACATAAAAAAATCTTGTTTAAAGGCTACCACCCTTGCTGGAGTAGTAGCATCTAATGCCATTCTATTTATAGATGAAACTTGTTAAGTTTCCTCAGCAGGGACTTAAAGCTATGACCTCGTAGGCCAGAAACAGGAGAGCTACCTACTGAGCTACAAGGGCAATCTCTCAATTCTAAAGAATACATAGAAAATTTCTAATATACTGTACTGTGAGTCATAAAGTACTTGACCAGTAACACCCCCCCCGCCCTTCCCCTGAGAATAAAGACAAGGCAGGTTATCTTTACTCAGTTATTGCTATTATTTGACTTACAACTACTTCTATTGCAGTTCTGTGTTACACAGCGGTGTATAATTGCTACTTAATACAGATGAGACAAAGTTTTCTATAATATCTAAAAGAAATTATTAATATAGAGTGAGTGTTCAGGTGACTTTCTGGAAAGATTTACCTGTTTTAGTGGAAGTCATCACTTATGGTGTAGGGTATCTTGGGTTTAAGACACTGATAGTTTAATACTTCATAAATAATTCCTTGTGTGATGGACTTCTGTGAAAGCTTGAAGGAGAAAAAGCCTGTAGGGTTGGTTTGTGCGTGGTGTGGGGTTTGGTGTTTTTTCTCTCTCTTTTTTTTTTTTTTTTTTTTTTTTTCCCCCTCCTGGTTGTAACATGATACATGAAAGCCTGTTTTCCTTTTTCCCTTTGGTTGGAGGAAGGCTACCTGAGTAAAGGTAAAATCAACAATGCTTTTTAAGAATTTGTAAACAGAAAAAGCTAAGTGGCTGGTTGTTTGTCAGCACACTTGAATTAGCTACAGTGATTGCATCAGAAAGGTGAGTGGTCAGTAGTCTGAGGATATCATACCTTAGGTTTTAGAAGGCTGCTTTCTCAGAAGAAAACACCTCAAATGAGACTGGGAGTTAGGGATTTTGTTGGTTTTAATGCAGAGTTTTAATTAAAACTTAGAAATAAGCTCTTAGAAACACTTGTTTCCTAATTTATATATAGATCGATATGTTCCCTATTGCAGCTGAGGGCTTAGACCTGTGTTACTTTTTGAAAGAGCAGTACAAGTTAGCTGTTGGTGCTCAAGGGTTCTTCATCACTGTCCCTCATTGCTCCAGTGTTTAGGTGTAACAAGTGAGTGTATGTGTGTCAGTATCAAATGAGCTGATTTAATTATTGTTGAGGCTGATGTGAAATTATGTGACTTTATATTAAAATAGACAAGGAGCACTCACAAAAGTGTTTGTGATGCATCACCTGTGGATGTGGTGGTCTTCAGGTGAGGGAACCAGTATTTCAGCCCTTGGCAGAGGTGTGAATAGTATAGCTTTTAGTGTCTTGAGGCAAGAGACCAAGTTTCTGTTAAGACTTTTCTCTGTCACTAAATGGGAACTAAAGTCTAAGAATTTAAAGTAAAAATCTGGTATAACAGTAATTTAGTTGAAGGAGGGATAGTTGGAGCATTTGTGGAGAAGAGTGTTGGTGAGCACAGTGAGTGCTCTTTTGTGCTGGCTTATTTTATTAAACAGAACTTTGTCATGTCACGCGCTTGTGTTGAACTCGTTCCTAAACCAAATGTGCATATCATTGCACTTATGCTCTTTGTATTTATATTTGTAGCAAGCATTATGGTTATGAGTTATTTTGAACACTTTTTATGCTCTGCTAGGTCTTTCTCAAAATGTATGAATTCTGCCTTGTTGTCTGGATTTCTTGTACTGTGATGTATATGTGTGATAGTGCTGTGACCTGAATAGTGGAGTAATTACTGTAGTAATGAAGACCAGTAGGAAGCTGGCTCTGGGTCTCTTAATGCTGTAAGTTACTTAGCCTAGACAAACTAAACAAGGCACCTTGCATAGTTAAGGCATGTAGTTGTAAGAGGCATGTAATTGTAAGACTTACATAAAATAGACTTCTTTTGTGTGTCAAGCAAATCTGCTTGGGGTTCTTGGGGTGTCTAGAGTACTTTCTTTTTTTCTTCCTCATAGTCCCACAAGTGCTTAAAAGTAATAGACATCAGTTACTGTATGTTAGAAAACCAAAGAGTGTATTTACCTGTACCAAAGGGCCTGCTTTAGGAGTCACACCCAAGCAAAAGCTCTGTTGAGAAATCCAGTTGAGATGCAACCTTTTTCAGTCTGTGAGACTGTTCAGTGTACTGACGGAAAAACCTTTGGTTCAGTTCTGTTTCAGAATTGCTGTTTATTGGAACAATCGTAGTTTTCATACTGATCAAAATGCCACTTCTAGAAAAATAGGTGTCTGTCCTTTCCCAAGTCATACTTTGTGCTTAACTTATACACTGGATAAGTATGTCTTTTAGTAGCTGAAGCAGTCAACTCTTCTCACTTACATGCTGCCACTTTCTCTTGTGCTATTGGAACTGATTGCAGAAGCATGTAGTAAATAAAGGCTTTTGTGTTTTGAAAATAACCCTATTCTCTGTATTCTTCTTTTTGAGATATTTTTTAAAATAGGTCATTTCTCTAATCAGTTTTAACATGTAATCCAGCAAACAGTTGTGCAGCTCTAGCAGAAAGAGTATTAAACTTATGTGTAAGCTGAAAAATATTTGTAATAAGACAGCCATGGGAAATAAGTAATGCAAATTGCATCCTTTTTTTTTTTTTTTGTTGTTTGCTTTTTTAAAAATTTGCTTCTAAATCTGCAAGGCCTAGAGATGTTTTCTTTCAAACCTAGCATGTTGTCTGCTGGAGTCTGAGGAAAAGTGAAGATTTTGATCACGTACATGTGTTGAAAATGTTAGTGAGATTCAGAGTTTTGTTGCAGATGTGCCTCTGTTCTGTTATAATGGTAAAATATTGATGTGGAAATACTCTGACTTCATTCGGTGAGCCTTCAACAGAGATAGTATGCTTTTCAAAATGTCTTTCACCTTGATGAACTAACATTGGGCTGGGTTTCAATGCTTGATGTCCATCAGCAGTAGTTGCTAGAAATGCTTTGAAAACTGCTGTTTTAATATTGATGCAAAGGGGTCTTTAGCCTTAAATGACATCCTGAAGCCTTAGTGTCTGGAGGCAAGTAAGATAATGTATTAATTATTAACCATTTGTTCTTGTGGAATACCTTAGAAATTATACTTTCTTTTCTTGAGTTTTTTATAGTGTAGCTTCATTTGTTGAATACAACAGCAACCAGACTTCTTAGGGCCTCAGTGTTTATCGTTAGATAGGAAATGAATTTTCTGAGTACTAAGCATTACATGGTTTATTTATTTTCTGTTAAAGTTTACTTTAAAAGCCTTTATAGAACCAAACACTCCTTCCTTGACTCTATATTCTTTCTGCTCTCCGCACCTGACTTCACTTGGTCATACAGGTTTTTCTCCCAGTACCAATGAAGGCAGATAAGCTTCTCTACCTCAAGTTCACTTTACTAGCTAAACTTTTAAAATATATTTGAGCATTTCAGCACTTACTGAGATAGCTGTTACTGAGATAACATTTCCTTGAAGCTTATTGTATATTTTTATACACTAAGCTTTGGTAATTTGATGTGAAAATTGATGTCTCAAAACTAAATAGCAGTAGGAATGGGAAGTCAAAGTGTATGAAAGAGTTGCATAAGGGGGGAAACATACAGGACAAGAATCTAGGCTACCTGTGAGGGATTGCTTGCTTTCAGAGAAAATATGGAAAGAAGCAGAGGGAATCTGAAAGATAGGCAGTGTAAGACTCTGGGTCGAGATGCTCTGCACTGCTGTGAAGTGTCATAAAGCAGAAAGATTAATAAGTGAAATTGTATATGTATGTGTGTAGTGTGCAAGACAAAAACTTCGGTGTGTCCTATTTTTTAATTGTCAGGGATGGTATGGTAAGATTGCCTTGCAGAGGAAAAAAAAAAGTCTAATATCTTGGTATGTGCATTTCATCTGTCCAAAACAACAAACACTAGAATGTTTTAATTATAAGCAGATGGTTATTTCATAGTTTCATTACAAGACAGAATATAAAGATTGGTCTGGTATGCTTATTGCATTTTTTTCTGCTCAATTTATCATTTTTAAAAAATGTAACTAAATTGTCAGTAGTACCCTAAATGCCTTTTTCCCCCCCCAAAATCTGAATTACATGTGTATTTATGGTATCTTCTGTTTTTTTCCAGAAGTGATTTGCTCTTAAATGCAAGTGTGATGTATTGTCCTGCATTCTGTGTAGTGCAGACATTCAATTGTTTATAACTATCACTTAAAGAAAACAACACCGTTGGTTGGACGCAGTATTTAGAAAGAAACCAACACATTTTTGTGATGCCACTCTTGGCCCTAAACTACATCAAGCAACAACTGGAACATCGCACTTTCATCTGCTTTGCAGTCCTGCAAGTAAAAATTTCCTTCCAACCATGCTTACAATATTCAGTTATTGTTTGAGATGGATATAGGAAAGACAGCAAAAAAACCCAAAAATTCTTGTCTTAGAGTGATACAGTTTATATACCATAAGTCACAGTTTAAATATTGAGTGCTTTGTGCAATTACAAAGCATTGCGAATGTAGCAGAGCTCAAGTCGATGGGATCCAGAACTTTACCTCAGTTTCTGCCTTTATCAAAAGAATGTGGTTTTTTTTCCCTTGAGTCCTAGTTTATCTTTGTAGTTAGTATGTTGAGCTTTTATTTGTAGAGATTATTTAGTCATTATGCTAAAACACATTACAAAATTTTTGATAATGAAGAGTTAAAAAGCTCTCACTGTTTTCTTTTTGTAAGCCACCTGTTGCCTTAGATGCGCAAGTATATAAATTTGAACAAAGTGCTCATCACTTGTCAACCATCAGTGGCAGCATAAAAATTACTTGTGGTGCTTGCTTTGCCAGAAGTTCTTTTGTGTTTGTGACATCAGCTTTGTTTTATACAATTAAAGTGTTACACGCTAGAATAATCTAAATTGCAACCACTAAATGGTGATGTAGTTCTTTTTTCATAGAGCTGAATTTGTTTACTGATTGTATACATCTATTGACTAGAGTTTAACATGACATGTCCCTTTTTCCTTGAACAGTCTTTGGAAAAGGTTTTTTTTTGTGTCCTCTTCTTGTCTCCCACCCTCTCCGTTCCTCCTCCCTTCTCCATTATGGCAGTCTTTTCTTGTACTTTTTTTAACAAGTAGGTATAAATACATGTTAGACTTCAGGGTTGTGTGTGGGGTGGGTGTTTTTGTGTGGTGGTGGTTTTTTTTTTCCAAACTAGCAAATTAATGGCACATGGTGATATTGCAATAATGATAAAAGACCTGCAGTAAAGTGATCTGGACTTCAGAAGTTTTGTTCCATTATGAACTCATTTTCAGATGAATGGAATAGTTTTAGTTTGCAGAGTTTAAAATAAAACCCAAAAGCAAGCCTTGGTTTTGATAACACACAGGATTTTGTTATTCTGACCCTGCACTACTAATGACTGTGCAGATACCTACTGAAAGGGTTTCTCTGTTGGAATTGTCTAGTCTGTACTGTTCTTTTCCTGTTATTGCTGTGTTTTTATTTACCTGTCTTTCCACCCAAGTGAATGGGAACAATTTGCATGTGACTGGGTTATGATTTCTTTAATATTAAGATGTTTTCCTTGTATTAAAACAAATACATTGCTGTAGAAGTTTGTGGAAAATACTGCTATCCTACTCATTCTGTATCCTTGAATAAAGGGCATTTTTTTAATGGAAAAATCAGTAAAGCAGGCTAAATGTGTATAGTTTTTTTGGTATGTTGGTTAAGTATTCAGTATACTTGTGCCATGTGGCCTTAGGAGAGGAATAACATCTCTTCAGAATTTCCATGCTTTATTTTTGTAGTAAATACCTGACAACCGTGTAATTTTATAGTAGTTTGCATTTAGGAGTTACTGGCTCTGTTGAATCTGTGATAAAATCTCTGGCTGCATATTAGTTCTGGAGCATTAAAGGCTGCCTTTGTGGTCACCCTTTCCTCTGTGGGCTGGAAGAACTGAGACAGGAGCATGTAAACTCAACTTTCCTGTTCTTTCACATAATGAATCTAGTAACTTACCTTCCTGAGGAGTACTGCAAATAAGGAATTGCTTGCCCTTGCAGCTTCGTTTTTTTCCTCAAACCTCTGCCCCATTGTGCTGACAACAAAGTGGTTGGTTGCTCGTGTGTTCCAACCACTTTGTGTAACTCTAGTAGAATGAGGAGTCTGTTCATACTGGTTACAACTGGGACAAAAATTACTGAAGTTTGATACTGCAGGTCTTATACTGAAGGTCTTAAAAAACAGATACCATGATATTGGTAGGTTTCTTGTTATGCTAGTTAATGCTTTTACAAGGGAAGGAGGGGGAAGGTAATCCTCCAATCCACAAATGAAAATAAAAGTAGCTTACAGTTGAAAAATTATTACAGCACTGCTCCAACAATAATCCTGTAGTGATGGGACGTGAAAGACTATAAAGGCAAGCTGAAGATCATGCAAATGCAGCTGTACTCATATAGCGTCTCTTCCTATGCAGTGGCTCTGATAAGAATGTTTTAATGCTCATATTTCATGATTGTGTTTAAACTGATAAACTGTTAACAACAATCACTTTACCAAGATAAAGTTTTTTGTTTTATTATTCCATCATCTAGTAAATTACTGATTCCTGCTCTTACCTTTTCACATCTTGCTGTAGTTGTTTTTCTTGGAATCTGTGTAAGAAAGTAGGAAGAGAGAAAAAAGGTGACTTTTAAAATACTTGTATGTACTTTCCAAGGGCACAATTCTTTTATTTAGTCATACTGTGTTTGTGATTTAAATTCCATGATTTGAGTCAAGCTCTGCTCAGTGTGAATAAAGCTGACTTGGTCTCAACCTAAAATTAGTTTATATTAAAAAAAGAAAAAAAACAACCCAAAATAAACACCTTCCTCTCTCTTGTATTCATTACATGTGCAGACTGTCAATGTTTCTGTGCCACATAGAATGAATAAGTTGGTAGATGAGTTAATTGATCATTCACAAATATGTATTCTTGTATGGAAAAGGAGAGAATGTTTATTCTGTACTGAAATAAGTGGTATGCTTGTTTAATTTTTTTTTTTTCTCTCTGTATGTTTTCACCGTGAGTGCTTTTGAGTATTAATGGATGCAGTTACACTCTCTGAGTAAATAATTGGGGAGTTCCATTATGTGCATGTATTTTCCTTTATGCAGAAGCGTTAGTGTCACTCCTGGACTTGCTTAGCCATTGTTAGAACAGGAGAGTGCAGCGTGAGTATGCCTTGCAAGCAAAAGTACCTGCCAGGCAAATTAGCTACTCAACTTTTCAGGTGTCTTGCTCACTAAAACTCAGCAGGGCTTCAGTTAACAGAAGGGAATTAAAAAAAAAAACCAAACCAAAAACCAAAAAAAAATCCCAACAGATTCAGAATTATTTAATAATTTAATGAAATACTTTTTTTTTTTTGTTAGATGTTATTAAGTTTTCATCTTCCTCCCATGTGGTCAGTGTAATGCCGTCTTGCTAAGGTATTTTGACTACCTCATTTGAGCACTGTTGTTGAATAATATGATGAACTAGACATTTTGAAAGATAAGTACCTTGTAATTCTACTCTTCCTGATAAGCTGCTGTTTCAGATAAGTACTTCATTTTTTCCTAGTCTTGCTGTGATGTACAGCTTGCTGCTTAATGATAGAGGAACCAATTAAGTCCAGAAATGCAGTGTATACTAGTGGGAGTCTGGGTATGTCAGCTGTGGTTCTCTGAATATGTCAGCTGTGGTTCTCAGTTCTCATTGTGCCATGCAGATGTCTCTCTATCCCCTGTATAGATCAGCTTATGGTGTACGAGTCTGTTCTTGTCTGCCCTGCACTTGTTTCTAGCTACTATGGGTGGACAGCTTACTTGATTTATGCTCTGTTGTCATGTGTCAGGCCGTATTCAGGAGAGGGAGTGTAGGATTCCCAGGAAGGGTGATGTTGGGAGCAACCTGCAGAGAGGGGTGAGAGGCACTGCCTCTTTGGCAAGTGCCTTCAGGCTGTCGGAACTGGCTGCAGACCTGCAGGTAATGGAAGACTCCCATGGTTTCCAGCTTGTGTCACAGTCACACAAGTAGTCCCTTACTTCTTCATATCCCTTCATCTGGTTCTCATAAGCAACATCCAAATTCTCTCCATGCTGGAGAGAAGCTCTGCCTTTGTCTGTAAAAAACCTCAAGTTACACTTTTCTCTCATCTTTCTGTTTATGGAATTTTTTTTTTGCAGAATTTCTCTGCACATGGTAGTAGTTGCTGCGTGGTTTTGGGGGGTTTTTTTATTGTGTTTTTTGTTTTGTTGGATTTTTTTTGCCTTTCTACGTATTGTTTTCTTGCTACGTAACAAAAGAATGACCTTTGTTAACAGGATTTTTTACATCAACTGTACTACTTCAGTGCTGTTAACTTTATTGGAGCAGGGAAGATCTGAGAACAGTGATTCATTTGCAGTCTCAAAGAGCTAAAAGCTTCCTGACTTTCAGAAAGGTATCTTTGGAACAATTGCAACTGTGAGAAAACTGTTTTAAGTTAAAACGTTAAGATTTGGCGGAATTTAATAGATTAAGCCCCAGTTTAACACAAAGAAATTTCAAGTCTTGCCCATAAAGCTGGTGTGAAGTTACTTTTTTTTCCCATATGTTTTAAACTTTGCCTTGGAGAACAAATTCTTTGTTTCAGAACAAGTGTAATTATGTGGAAGTAGATTATTTTTGTATTATACAAGCACGGCATAGAAATATTTCATTCTAGTTATGCAGCTATATTCAGCATGAATAAGGAGAAAGAAGAAAAAGTCCTTTGGAAATCTTCAGTAAGGGAAAAAGATTACTTGTGTGATGTGGTCTGAATGCATAAATCAATCTCATATGTATGGCGTTCCACCACTTTTTGTATCTTGATAGAGTGACTACATGGGTAAGCTGGGCTTGTGGATGGCAGTGTGGGGGAGGAAGACAGATGAAGCTGCATGCAAGAGCAAGGCAGCATCGTCCAGTGGAATGTGAACAGGCTCTAAAGGCCTCTCTTAGTAGGAGGAGATATTGTAATATTATCAGCAATGTTGTGTTGAGAATTCAAAACCAGTAACTGAAAGCACATTGTAAAGAAACACATGATTTTAATGATTCAGAGAACATTTTTAAGGTTAGTAATCAGCAAACCACGAAGAAAATTATTCTGATTTTTCACCGAAATTGAGAGCCTAGTCAAAGGTAATCCATCTTCTGTTCACTTAGTGTGTTTTTTCTTAGCTATAATGCATACCATTTTATTTAAAGAGAAAGTTTTCATATATATATATGTATGGACTATTTAATAAATGACAGGACAGAAGCTTAACAGCTTTATAGCCATTTTGAATTTATTCTCTTCTGCATCCTATAAAACTTCAGAAAATTATTTCCTAGAAACAAGTAGTTTGAAAAATCAGCATTAAGTAATGCTGGTGTGTTGATAGTAAAATGTGGCCTGTTTTCCTACCATTCCAGCAGCTCTGCTTCTTTAAAAAGAAAAAGGCAGAAAAGTCTCTTGATTTGTGATGTGTTTCTAACCTTTTTGAAGTTTGTGCATAATAATTTCCTAATGTCTGGAATTCAGTTTTCCTACCAAGTGAAAGAATCTTAGATGGGTAGCATTTTCTTTCTACATTATGTGATATAGTTTTGGGGTATTTTTTTTTTGTTTTTTTGGTTTTTTAAAATTTTTTAATCTGATTTAGGCTAAAACTTTTTTTAATGTAAAAAGGTATGTATAGTATTTTGTGTCAGTGGTAACAATAAAGGGAAAAATTGAGCAGAGCTGTGTCTTCATAACAAAGTTAAACTGATTTGAAAATTGTAAGGTGACTGTAAAAATAAGATATAAATCTTATGAGGTCATCTTTTCTGTCAGATTCTCCTCAATTAGCAGGTGATGTGACATCTGCTAGGACAGTTCATCTTGCCGCTGGCTTGCTCCTTTTATCCTTTCCTGTGGGCAAGCAGACTGCAAATTGAGTAAAACTTCATGAAGTAATGGTGGTTCTTGACTTGCTGTTTCTAGGGAGCCATCTATAGTACTAGTCTTACAGTTGTCTATGTAAGCGCTTAAATACTGTGCATGCCTTTTGCATGTCCTTTGAAATTTGGGGATGGGGGGCACGTCATCTATCTTTCATCTAATGTGAAAATGTGTAAGTATTGTCATAGCATCTACTGAGAAGCTGCTGGTTTTAGAAGCCCTAGAATTATTCCATATATTTTTATTAAAATTATTGTCCCTTCAGGATAGACAAGGTCTAAGGCAAATACTACATGACAGCTTTTGGAGAAAAATATTACAAGGAATCTTGCTACAATAATTGGATGAAGTTGCTTGGGTGTTTTTACATACAGATTTAAGTGCTAATGAACAAAGACTTGCTTCTGGAACTTAAAAAATTGCAAGAAGAATGATTATAATCCTTTCTTTTCTGGAGAGTTACTTGAAATCCAGCATGTTTTGAAATGGAGAAGGGTCTTCATTCTTTCTAAGAGTGATCAAAAAAAAAAAAAAAAATTAAGGCTTAGTTTATTAAGAAAATTACACCAATGTCCAAGGAGACCTTCAACAAAAGGAGTTGCATGCTGGAATTAGTGACCAACATTGTCTTTTTCAGAGTCTTTTCTGACTGTCCATGAGTTCGACAGTGTATGTCAAAACCTACAAAAAAGGTTTTGGTAGCAGTCATGTTTAAAAAGACCATAGTGAAGGATGAAAACATCAGTATTAATTACTCTTCATCCTGAAATGTTCGAATTTCAAATACATAAGCACTAGGCAATACCACTGAGACAGGCAGTCTGTCCATTTGGTGGTGGCCACATGTTTTCCCTTGTGCACTGTCCTGTACCTATATATAAGCACAAAATTAATTGTGGTTGTGTGTCAAACTTTGTGGAAGACCTGATCTTGTTTACGAATGGTCACCAACTAGTTTGCAGCTGTAATCCTTGTTTGCCCATCTAGTAATCATGAAACTGGGGAAAGCTAATACACTTTCAGATGTGCTGTTAGGAAAGCTTAGCAAAGAATGAGTGTCATGAAATTATTTTAATGTTGAGAATTTATGTAAGACACATACAGTAAGAGATAAGGATATATAGAAGCTGATGAATAATGGTGAGATACAAATAGTAGTAGGTGTGTGGGAAATCAGAAGATGTCTTCATATGAAAAGTTAGTATCTAAAGAGGCAACTTGCTAGGGCTGTGTGTGCACATGTTTTTACCTAGCAAGCATTTTAAAATGTTACTCTTAGTAGTAGCAAACATGAAACATAAAATACAGTGTAATAAATAGAAGGTAGGTTTAAAAATAACACATAAAGATAAAATACTGGCATGGTGTTAAAGTGGTAATTTATTCTCAAGACATAAAACAATTACCTAGTACAGTGTGCTGCTGAACCGTTGTTGCAAACCACCGCATTTGAAAGAACACAGCAGTTTTCTTGGCATCTGTCGCCTCACTCCAGCCCAGGGTGCCACCGTCATCACAGATCAAGTTGTTTGCTGCTTGTCTCTAGCACTAGTTCAGGTTCTGGGGTGATAGCAAAATGCATCTTACTGCCATGAAAATGGTGAAATAATATTGGTTCTTTAACTCAGCACAAATAAGGATAATATAGAGGTTGGCCATCCTCAGGGATGGAGCAATTTGTATCGATATTGCTTGCCCTGTATGAACCACCTGATGAAAGGGTAGTCCCTGAACTGCTTACCTAACTACATAACTTTCATTGGCATTTTTAATTCATAAAGTACCATAATTCTTAAGTTGAGGTTTTTAGTGTTTAAACAGAATGGTTTATAACTAACTGTTCTCGTGCTAGGTACTCAAAACATCTTTGTCTTTTTCTATCGTTAAGAAAAGTGTTTCTGTAATGTTAATTAGGTAGTAACTGCTGTTTTCAGTGTGCTTTAATTACTGTATGTTGCTTGATTATATGTTATGAAATAAACTTAAGGTTGTTCTAGATTGTTAAACAGTGAGCTAATATATAACTACTGTATGATGAAATTTTTGAGATATGATGGTGGGGATATTGAGAGGAGGAAAAGCTAAAAATGTAGTTTTGTATGAAGACAATTTTAAGAATTGCCTCCTAGATTTTAAATTACTATTTACAAGAAATATCTGGTAAGATACCATGAAAATACTTTGAATCATAACTGTGCATAATCATAGAACAGATTGTAAAGGTGTAATCTTAGATGATTTGTGTGTGTGTTACTAATAGTCATCCTTTGCTGACAGTCTAATTGTACAATGCAAGATACTTATCATTTACTATCACTTAAGAATTTTTTTAAAATGCTGCTGTTCAAAATGTTTAGTAATAGCTACATTACCAGTAGATAAATTACATGTATATGATTCTGTCTGTACACGTAAGTCAGTACTGCTGCAGTGACAGTTGTACTTTTTAATTAGCAAGATATTTAAATAACTTGGTGGTCACAGGCAATTTTGTATTCAGTTTTGGACAGAACAATGCTAAATAAAAAGTTGGACTTAACGGTTATGTTGGTTGGTCAACACGCAGAAAAAAGTAAGCTTATCTTTATTGATGAATTAAAACTTCTGATAACAAATGCATTTGATTATCTTCCATATTAATTTAAAAAAAAAAATCTTGAGTATTGTAAAATGTATCCTGTAATGCCTTTGTCATCTTTGGGAAGATATTTACAGTAGTTTTTATATTGGCTATTGACATAACTGATCTAACACTAGAAACCGCTAAGAATTTTGATGCTGTTCATGTGCAATTGCCTTCATCTCTAGTCTTTGCAGGTGATGGTGCTTGAAATACTCAAGGTTTTGTGGGACTTTTTGTTTCTGTTTTTTTTAAATCATGCGTTTTTCTCAAATTCCTAAAAGGTAATCTGTATGTGTTGATTGTACGTAGCAATAAACAGTTTACATGTTCAGTCAGTATATAACTTTCTCATTTGCTTTGCTATATATTAAATTCTCACTTCATCCCTACTTAAATTTTGTGTTACGTTCACACACTTCAGTTGAGGTCTTCAGGAAGTTCAGTGTAAACAGCTGTATAGTTCTGGTCATGAGCTAACTTTGCAAATGATGCAAAATACATGAAAGTAAATCCTGTACCATGCCACTTTATTTCCAAAAGATGTTTGTAATTTCTTTTACAGAAATGTTTTTAAAATGACTTTGCCAAAAACTAACCCTCAATAAACAACCACTAAAGAAATCATTATATTCAAGACCTTTTAGTTCTATGGGGTTTCTTAATAAGTTTCTCTTTTTTTAGGAGTTTTTAGTTGAAGCAGAGTGAGAGTATGGCTTAGCGGTGTTGATACCTAGGAGTTGGTTGTTCCTGTAGCCTAATAAAATGTGGCATTTTAAGTGCTGTAGAGAGGGCCTCAATTGTGACTGTTCTCACAGTCAAGTAACTTATTAGGGACACTGAATACACAATTTTTTTTCATTCAAGGAAAATAAAACAATTAGACGTTCCCATCTCTACAGATGTTACAAAATGTAACATACCTGTTAATTTCCCTTTCTTCACTATTTATAGTGGATGATGGAGCTTTGGTACACAAGGGTCTGTTTCTTTTAAGTTTGATTAAGTTTTATAGCAGCTATTGTTATCAGTGTCTCACTGGCAAATCAGTAAATTATATTTTTCATTTGTTTTTTGACTAATTTAGTATTGATCCCATTAAATGTTATCAGTGGCATTTTTGTATTGAAAGCTACAAGTCTTCTGGACTCAGTAGTCATCAGATAAGTATTTTGATGCCTTGTATGTCAATGAAAACATAGCAACAGGAAAGAAGTATTTCTACAATTAATCTTACAGAGTTGTTTTGGGTGGGGAAGAGTGTCTTTTGGGGGACATGTGAAGGAAACCTGGGAGTTTGACGATCCACCATTTTTAATATAGTAGTGTACAACTGAGATTTAAAACCAATTTTAATTTAACTTGTATTTAAGTTTAATTAAAAAAAAAAAGTGAATGAATCAACCCAGTCCTTAGATCAAAAGGTTTTTTAATTGACTGAAACATTTGAGAGAAGGAAAAAGTTTCTTTAGCTCTTAAACAGGAAATTGAGTTGAGAATTTGGAACAGAATGGGGGAAGAAAAACCTTTAAACCCTGCTCTGATTGTGATTATCATGAAACTGAGCTTTGCTTTGAGATTTTAACCAATGCTATGTTTTCATAATTTAATTGGTGTTTATATTCTCATATGGTACTGACTTGGATTTCTTAGAGGATGCCGTAACAAACTGGATCCATCAATAAGTAACTCATTTACAGCAGTATTGTACTCAGTTGTGAGAAGTTTAATTTCAGTTGCTGCCATTTTTCTTGACAGCTGTTGAAAATAATATGGTGGAATTGGATTTATACTGACTTTTAGGAAGCAGATATTTGTTCAAAAGCAGTCGGGGAGTGCAAAGATCCATGCCAATATTCAGAATTCATATTTCACTTGAATGGAAGGTTGTGATAAAATGGTACATAGTGTGTTTTCATTGCCTGTTGAAAGACTTTCATGCAGTTAAAATAAGCATTTTGATGGTGGTTGAATTAAGAGTTTTTGTCAGTCTCTTCTCATCATGGATGATTAGACTAAAACGTCTGCTTGTCTTGACTTGAGATCACCACAGCTTCAGATAACATGCTTTGTGATTGAAGGTCGAAATATTTTGAATTCTAATGGGCTGCCAGATGAATTGCTTGAAATAGACTGTAAAATTTCAAGGCTTCCTTTTCCATCTGCTGTGAAAAGAACCATTGGGAATGGTTGAGCTTGATGATCATAGAATTACGGGATGGTGATTCTAAAACCCTCAAAGGGAAGTTGCTATGGAGATCTAGTTCCAAACTGTGAAATGATTCACCTCTGAAAGGCTTCAGGGTCTGAGAAGCTGAACACATCATTGTTCAGGTGGTCATTGGTTAGGAAATTGCTGGTGCCTGTGTAATCAGCACTCCTGTGGTAGTTAACGATCTAAAAAGGTTTGTTCTGAATGATGTGGGACAACAGCAATGTGCATAAGATGGCTTCTCTCAATCATAGTTTGCTCAGCCTGGTGCTTGTAAAAATACAGTGAGCTAAATGGCAGAGAAATGAACTGCTTCATTGAGGAAGTCCTTTAAAAACAAAATTCTTTTCGGTGATGGATTTGACATCTAAAGTAAAAAGGGAAGAACTGTTTCAGTTTAAAGCTGTGGTTAGATGTTGTCACATTCATATATTTATTTTGCGTGGAACAGAGTAGCAGGGCTGTGTATTTGTATTTGCTTGCAGCCTAGAAGAGTAATACTGTTGAAAATTAAGATTTCTACCCTGTCATACCTCAGGAACATAATGAAGTAATTTTGATAAGTTGATATTGCTGTCCTTGTCCACTGTTATGCTCCCAGCCCCCAGTTTTAGGGCCTACCAGATACTCTGCTTTGACAGTAATGGAAAAAAAAAAGAAACAAACCACCATGTATATCCAGGAGTCAAGTTAATCAAAGCATGTATTTTCTTTCTTAGTTCCTGGGTTGCTCGTGTATTTTCAGGGTAGGGAAAGGGAATAAACAGAAAATGTTCATATACGAACGTAAAGCAGTAAGTTTCAGCTGTTGCTAAAATTTGCCAGCAGAGTCTTCAATTACTTGGAAACTTAAACAACGACGTAAGCATTTAATGATAGAAGACAAAAGTAATTTTCTCACTGTACAAGTTATTACTGACCGTAACTGTCTGTACCTAATTCAACATAAAACATTATTTTTTTTACCATATGAGATTCAGATAAAGAGGTTTCTGTTATTATTTCTTGCATATTTACTCAGTATCACTCTTGTCACAATCTTGTAACAATCCGTTAGTGGGATTTTGTAAAGAAGACGCCAGTGGCTACTAGATGGTGCCAGATAGTTACAGAATACAACTGACATGTTCCACAGTGTAGATAACCTTTGAAGTAAAATCTTACTAGAAGGAAAAGCAAATCCCTGAGTGTTTGGTTATTATTTTACTGAAATGTACAAAATAAGCAGTTCTTCCCATGTAACTTGTCAGCTAGTCTATAACAAGTAATATGCTTCATTTTCTGCTTGAAATTTATAAGGAAGGAACTATCATCCAAAGTAAAATGTTAGTATTGAGGTTTATCTGCTTAACTGTTATTTAATATTATAACTTTGAACAAGAAATATTGCAGACTCCCTTTATCCAGGCCTAGCATCTCAGATAAGGTGCGAACTATGTATCCCTGTCATTTTTAGTGTTTCAGGTGCTGTTAAAAAAAAAAACACCAACATATTTTTTGTGATTCCAATTCTGTACTCTTATGTGAGATCCTAAGAACTGTGACGTCACCTTTAATTTGTTGAAAAGTAATTGTTGCGTGTGGGGAAAAAACCCAAACCAGCTAACGTTGTAACTTCTAAAAATTACTACTAACAGCATTCCTATTAATAGAAACAAATAAGTAGCACTCTTG
The DNA here is from genome assembly GCA_013399055.1 of Ramphastos sulfuratus. NCBI lineage: Eukaryota > Metazoa > Chordata > Aves > Piciformes > Ramphastidae > Ramphastos > Ramphastos sulfuratus. The sequence goes on from WBNM01006951.1 coordinate 22,802, forward strand.
AAAATTGAATTGATTTGCAAAGGATAAATGTGGGTGTATTGCTACTGTTGTGTTAAGGTTTATGACTGTGGGGTAGAATGTCTGGAGGGAAAGTTGTGTGATGAGGCACGTTTTTATAAGGTAAACTTAAAAGAGTCTTTTTGCTTTAGTTTTTAAAGATACTTGGTTGATTTAGCAACACAACACTATTAAAAGCTTATGTAGCTTATGCATATGTAACAACAATGATAAAATGATTTTTATTTGTTTTAGTCTATCAGCTCCCAGTTTTGGTATATGTTGACAGGTCTTGCCTCAAGTATGTTTATTCCTCCTCATGTCCATTGTGCAATGAATAGGTCCTCCAAGGAGAAACATTCAGATGTGGAGAATAATGTGCTTTATTAACACGTGATGAGCAGAGTTTACAACACCATAAATAACTTTCCTCTAATAACTCAGTTACTCTTTTTGTTTAAAAATAATTACTGATCTGTAAAATTATTTTTTTTAACACAAAATTTCGTAATTAATTTTTTATAGCTTTTTTTGGTAAGACACTGGAAGAAGACGTTTGACAGGTTATAACACTTGTGATAACAATGAAATTTTAAGAAGTTTCAGAATATTTGGGATCTGCTTAGACAACTAATCTCTTGTAGCTGAAAACTTGCCATTACAGAGTTTTATCTAAGTATTTATATAGCTTAACACTTTGCTTTAAATGTTTCTGAAGAGACGTTACCTTGTTGAAACAATTTTACACCCTTCATTGTGTGTTCCAGGATGGTTGTGGTTTTGCAATCTGTACCGAACTGTTAATAATAACTGCTGAGCTGAATAATAAACTCTCTGTTCAAAATTTTCCAAAGACTAACACTCCAAGGTGTTGAAGGATGCAGAAGAGAGAGTTGATCTGACTCTGCATGGGAACCAAGGTTTGCTCAGCAGTGTTTAATGGATTGGACTTTGTGGCAGCACTAGGTATTCAAGCAGTTCAGGAGAATTATGGTTGTAGAAGTTGCTGTGCCAGACCACATAAAGACTTCAGGGATTTAAAAAATATTTTAAAATCTTTTAACATAGTCAATCTGTGACCCAGATGAATTGTCTGTGTATAATTTAAACGTTTCCTATATATCTTGTCATTCAAGGGCATATAAAACTGCCCTGTGTGTTTCTGCAGATAACTGCTAGTTGCTGTTCATGATCTGTGTAAATAGTTAATCTTAAAAACACAGAACATTTTAGCGATTATATTTTGTTATGCTGATTCCTGGAGATTCCAGTTAAGATTGGCACCCTAGAGCTTGGCATTGAATATTCCAAAGAGAAGACCTTGATGGCTAACCTGTAGAATGAAGGGGTAGAATGTACCAGACTTGATGTTGGTGGAATTAACATGAATGCACTGTTATACACACAAGCATATTTCTGTTTTCCAAACGGTTTCTGCTTAGGAGTGGTATTTTAGTACAGTGAAGATGCCATCAGCTTGCAGATATGCGAGTTCCAGTCTGCTTTTGACTAGGAACCTTGCTTTCTGTGAACAGTCTGGATGTGTGGTACACAGGGACATGTTAAAAGTTATCCACTGATGTTTGTGGCCAGACCTTCCTGTATTCGCTGTCCTTTATGCAGGCAGTGGTGCCATGGGAGTACTCACCAGGGAGAGTGATTTTGTGGAGACTCTCTCTTGTTCTCGTTTGCTTCTCCTTTCATGACTTAAATTCACAAGGTTTTCAGAACAGAAAGTAACAAAAAGAGTGTGGCTGAGCTCAGGTTGAAAAGAGCACTTCTCTGAAACAATCGTTCACATTCTTTAACCTCTAGCTTACATACATTTTGTAGTGGTCTAGACTATGTTCCAAATGCCTCTTCTTCCAGTTGACAGTTGTATTTTGGAAAAATGTGAACAGAGAGGGTAGCTTTTTCCTAGTGAATTCTTATTTGAAACAATTAATATGGCATGTCAGCCATCTGAAGAACTTTTACACTGAGTGCTGCCTTTCCTAGTGCCGCCTTATAGTGGATCCATGCAAATTACCATGTGCTGTGATCTTTGGTGAAATATCATAGAATCATAAAATGTCAGGGGCTGGAAGGGACATAGGTTGCAAGAGTGACCAAGGAGTTTGTCTGAAGCACTATTTGAAATACTATCACCAAATACATGATAAAGGGCAGTCAGCGCGAGCCCTCTGCAAATGGAAGCATGAAGGGCTCAAAGATTTATTCCTTCAGCTGTCAAATAATGTTCTTTACCCAATATGACCAACCTGATAGCAAATCTCAGCAGGCAGAAGGTTTTGCCTGTGGAGTGTTGACTACATCCCAGTGGTCCTAGGATGAAAGAGCAATGGCAAGTAAACACATTTTACGTCTGAAATAAATCACTAATATTTGTCAGACAGACCCAAGGGTAAGGGCTCTGAAACAGGATTTTGCAAATAAACTCAATGGAGGAACTGCCTTGGTAACAACTTTTCTCTGTTAAAACTGCTCCCACCAGGAACAGAATCGTGGTTTCTTCTGCCAACTTAATGTGTCCTGAAGTGAATTGCACTACCCCATGTTTCTTGAGTACTTTTATGCAAATGCAAATTCTTTTTATGCTCGAGAAGTTGATACTACAGTCATGTAAAATCGTGTATTGCTGCTGTATGCTCTCATTGTGTGTCTGCCAGTTCAGAAATAGACTTGCCCTTTTTTTGTCAAATACTCCCAATAGTTTTGATATTGAAGGGTTGCCATTCAGCTGCTATTTCAGACTTTTGGGGAGGGGTGCTTGATCTGCACACTCTTGACTGATGCGGTATTAGGGCTCAGCAGGGTAAATGTAGCTGCTTATCTTTTATATAGGTAAGCAATGAATCTGAGTCCTAATACCAGACCAGTCAAGAGAGCCCAGAGCAGCTGCTTTTACCATCCTGTGTCTGTATAGCCATACGGTGCACATAAACTGTAACATTGTTTTCAAAGTAATTAACGCTGCAGCTAGTACTCTGAATGGGTTTTCTGTTGCTAAAAATCAGCTAAACTTGAGAATAAACCAAAATGTTTTTAACACAGATCAAACCCTTTCCTTATATTTCTACGGTGGAAATAAAACAATTATTGCCCCAGTGACTGCTTGCATTTTAAATACATTTATACATATTTTTTAAAAAAATCTAGTTAACTTTAAAATATGTAAGTTTTCTTGTCATTTAGGGTTCTGTGAAGCTGATCATCAAGAGGGTTGCAAATCATTGGCAGTTTCTATTTTCAGAGTTCCACATCACAGAGTAATTTGCTTTAATTTCACCCAATTTAACCTATACTTCACACCATCACCATTCAGCTTTAATAGCTATGTTCTATGCATAAGAAAAGCAGATAAATGTCCACAATTAGACTGCAAGTGATTACAACTAGTTAGGGCTTTATGAAGACAAAACTTAAAGGGCTGTAGCACAAAACAAAGCCACAAAAGATGTCTGAAAAAATTCTTTATTCAGAAGTCAAGGTTTACTACAGCATTTTATTTATTTTTTTTAATCTTCATTTTGCTTATGTTGAAGATGTAGGCAGATGCACCTTCTTCAACTGAAAATTACTCAGCTTAAAGAATATTAGGTTTGTGTTACAGGTAATTAATTTCACTTGAAATTAGCTTGCAAGGGAAAACATGTTAAACCTACTTTGTTGGTTCTTTGTTAACATGTGCTACATTTAAGAAGCTGTAAAATGTTGTCTCTGACAGTTTTTTGCCCTTCTAACCATGAGTATATGTAGTAAAACTGTACTGTCATCAAAGTTTAATAACATTCTATAATAATAAATGTACCACTATCAGAAATGACAGTATCTTTTACTGTTTAAAACTTCTTGATATTGATGATAGCATGGCAAGCCGGTCTAAGTACACATATCAGTTACAATTTAATGTTTTTTGACACTTGTAGTCTTGTTTCTATTGATAGCTCAAAGAAATCCCTGGTTCTAGGCCCCTGTTTCCCCCCAAGTTACTCTATGCTATTTCTTTTTGTTCTCTTCCCGTTCCCACCCCAGTAAGTGGCCAGGTAGATATTATTGCTCATTTATTTCAGGGCTTATAACAGGGTATGTATGTGTATTGTCATGCACCACATCAGTCTGTGAGGAGCAGCTCTTTTTAATAATAGTCGTTGAATATGTGCTGGAGAGGAAGTGCAAGTATCAATTATTCTCTAGGTCTGGTTTTCAGTGACATTATTAAATGTTCTCTTGTAGCTTATTGACAAAAAAGGTTGGTCATTACCCTGAATACCAATGGACATTTCAGCTTGTGATGTAGTTCAGATTCTGATCAAATTGTAAATAGCCCTCCTAATTACAGCCTAATGTATACAAAAGCAGTTGCTTACCTTTTGTAAACAAACCTAAGATGCCAAAATGCTGTTATGTGAAGCTTAATATTAGCCAAATACTTTGTTCCATTTTACTTTAAGGATAAGGGTAATTAAAGAAGCGAAGTGACTGATATATCAAATATAAATTACTCTTCAAGATATTAATTAATTTTCATAATTGCAGTTAGGAGCACAATAAGATAAGCCTAGTAGTAATGTTTTGATTCTTAGCATCTCAATGGCAGCTTGGAGCAGCTAAAAACAATAAAGTTTAGGCTATAGGCAGCTTCGTTTTTGTGTCAAACTAGTTTTATATGCTATATCATAAAACTTCCAGTCCAATCAGCAACTACATTTAAATACTGCAAATTGTGGCAGCAAAACAATAATTCTACTGATTAGCCCCTTTCCATTTCTTGTAAGTGAACTGTTTATGCTGTTGAGTACCTTTTGAAAAAAGAAAAAGCCAAAACAGCCTTGATTAGTCAAGGAGTAATTGGATGACTTGATTTTAGCAAGAGAATGAATTGGTTGATGATAGCCTGTAACTAAGTGTAGTGGTTCTGTTCAGATGAATACATAACACACAGTCATCAGATCTTGACAGGTATAACATAAGCAATGCAAAAATCTCTGGAGGCTGAGAGATGAATTTTGTCAAAGAATTTTGAAGCTGATTCTTGAAAGAAATGGAAAGGAACGTGCATGCTCTTAGATGATACCATTTTAAATGTGGCATTTTTACTGCTGTGCTGAATACATATTTATTTGCTATTGCTTTTGCACGTGAAGAAAAGATGTAGTCTTTATGCCATCAAGACCTGACAGACAGTTCTGATCTTCCTCAGTGAAAAGACAGAATAAGGTCCCACATCTTCTCCAGCCACTCATTTCGTTTTCTGGATCTTTTTTGTTTAGTATCATTCAAAAGCTGAGTGCACATTACCACATTACTCTTTTTAATGCTGCTTTTAAGTGTTTTTTTTGACCCACCATGTTTGAACCCAAACAACCTAGATAAAGTGCTTAGCCAAAGAGACATCTTTCTCTGCAACTGAAGAATCCTTTAGGTTTGGGCCCACTGGTGACAGAAGAGGGAGCTGGATGTTGCAGTGATCGTTCCAAGCTCCTCGTTTTCAGTCATTCAAGGTAAAACATTAGTTTTTGTGCTGTTAGATGGCAAAATTATTTCTGCTGCTCTTATGGTTTACTATTTTACTATCTAAATACTTGTGTTAATAGCATGGGAATTTACTGCAGCAGATTTGTTTACTTAGAGCAAGCTTGATGTTTCAAACTCTGTAGTCTTTGTTGTTTTACACTACAGAAAGTTCATGGGGTGTATCTTTCAAGCTGGAGTGCAAATCCATCAGTGTTTCCTGGGAGATTGTTTGAAAAGAAGGTTTATAGCCAGGATACTTAAAATATCAAAAGAAAGAAGTGGATTCTGTTCAACTTCCTTTTGACTAACTTCTGATACAAAGGATATGTGGGATATGTGAGACACCTGAGTAGTCATAATTTGTTTTTTAAATAATGAAATTACTGATTAGGCTTTCCTAGTTGACCTTCTGCTATTGCTGTATACATAGCTTAGTTGTTGACAAACAAAAGCTTCTTTGGGGAGATTCTTGAGTAAATCTATTTCATATATATATATATACATGGATAGATAGATAGATATTCTCCTCCCCAAATGGTGAACTGACTCTTCTCTTATACTGATATGCTCTGGTTTCCTGTAGTAGAAGGAGGGCAGTTTGGGAGCACAGAGAGTATAACTTCAGGTAGTAGGCAGAAGGAAGGTGCTGTGATTTGGGGTAATGTGTGTGAAATGCTGAGTCCTTCTGTTCTTAGAGCAAATGCAGTTGATGAAGAAAGAACAATAGATTTTCATTATGTTCATTGGAGAAGGTCAAGCTTTCTTGAGAATTTAGTGGTATGCCTAGTTGTGGAGAAGTTAAATATATTAATTACTTTTTTCCCCTGGAAGTTGTAAGTAAAGTGGCACAGTTAGATCGGTTTATTGTTTGAAATTCAAGAATACCAGGAAGACAGATTTGGAAGCAAAAGTTTGAAAATTTGATGTTCTTTAAATGAAAACTTTGGAAGCTAGATCACAGAGCTCAGCAGCTCGTAACCTGAAAGATGTGAGTAGAGGATAGTGGGTAGACAAGCTTCCAAACTTGTGAAGGTCCTTCATAGTTACAGAAGTGAAACCCTCTTTATGTCAGTAAGAAGACAGACACAGTGTATCTGAGGTTTACCATATTTAAGTGTTGCTTGTAGAATTTACTTCTGGCAGCTGACCATGTTTGCTCTCTGTTCTTCTGCAAGCATCATATTCCGGTTCTTTTCTTCCCTTATCTGGATGCCTGGTAGTATGATATCAGGCAACCTTTCCTCCTTCATTTTTTCTACCACGTTCTCTTGAACTAATAATAAGCTCAAGATCAAAAAAAGACTCTCAGATGTCCTTTTCTTCCTCTCCCTGTTATTTTTACTTACAGATTCTATTGGAAATTGATGGTCAGTATCAGCCAAGCCAGTATCATCTTTTCTTTGTCAATGTTTATTCTTCACTTTCTGTCCTTACAGAGCTACATATCCATAAACTAACTGGTTTTCCTTCAGAAAATGGAAATTCTTCTTTGTTTCCTGTCATCTTGGCATTTCAAGAGCAGTTCTTTCTGCTGCTTCTACTTCAGCATGTTTTTCCACAGGCTGTTTTTTTTATACAGCACTCAATATCGACTACTTTTACTACTCCTTACTCAGGGTTCATGGCTTGTGTCCACCTTGTCCATCTTATTCATTGTGCAGGTGCACTATCTTTCATTCGACAATGATGTTATTCTCAGTCCCCTCTTTGTTGTATTTTAAAACAGAGCCTTTGAGCTTTCCGTTTGCCCCTGTGCAAGGGGTTTATGGAATATGCAATTGGTGTTGATTCATTCCATGAGAAGAGTCAAGTAGCCAAGTGAGGAGGGGACAGAAGGCTAAATTACTGCCTTGAATGGGAAATCATCAGCTCCGTAGAGAGTCTTGCATGACTAAGCAACTGCCTGTTGCCAGGTATGGGCCTTTTGTCATAGATGTTGCCCAAATAAGCTGCAGGATGGATACTGACATAGGTATGAGAAGAGACTTGAAGAAAACCAGCAGAATGTTCAAATGTCCATGGGTTAAAGTGGTCAATGGACTAAGAAGAGAGCAGTGCTGAAATATGTAGACTCAGTGTTGTAAAGGTTGAATTACGCTGAATTAATTTCTTTTAGATCAATGGAGAACTGGATTTTTTTGGTGAAAAACAATGGAAAGCTATGAACAAATGAAGACAATTGCTGAAGAAATACTTTACTGTTGTTGACGAAAATGGGAAAATGTATATAAGCTGTGTTTTGTTATGAGTAATTACTTGGTCAGAAAAACTTCATTCTTCCTTGAGACTGAAACAAGTTTTTAATTTTATGTTCTAAATGCAAGAACTTTATAATTACAGAGCATTTCTCCTGGCTCTAGCAGACTAGGGGTTCTTTGTTGTTTTTTAAACTCAGGGACACCAAATGCAGAAGGAAAATGTAAACAACCTGAGAGTATTATTTAAATGGCAATGGACACTTTGTTTTCTTTATATGAGGAAGAAAGATGAAATTCTTTTATGGCTGCTTGAATACTGTTGAAAAGGCTGCGCAGGTAGACTTTTTTTTTTGTCTGTATGGTAACATCTTGCTACCTGCCCCCCCTTTTAATTAAGTGTTTTCCTTGTAAATCAGAACAGAGCTTTTAAACTATTTTCTAGTATTTGTTCATCTGTATAGCCCATGTCCCATTAAGTCAGGTGCACAGATAAAGATTTATGGAAGGCAAAGGCTACACTTAATCTCTTCCTTGATTGCCTAGTATTGGTATGCATTAGTGTGGTGAATTTCCATTTGCCAGAGCAGCCTGCTCTCCCATCATGACCAGCACCAGGGTTGAATCTATTGCTGAAGTGTTATTTTGTTTGGTTTTTTTTCCCTCCCTCTTCCCCACCCCCAGTTATCCTCAGTGAGCTTCCTTGGTATCTTTAGAGAGACAACCAATGAGAGAGGAGGGAACTTCTGGTAGATACTGTTTCAAAGACTTTGTAGAAACTTATGTGAAAATGATTTTGACATTTGTCAGCAACATTTTGAACTTGTGTACTTTGTGTTTTGGTGACAGCAAAGAACCCAGACTTTCTATCTATCAAGCTACGAAATTGTTTAGTGTACCCTCTTTACAGTCTTACGTTTAGTACAAGAAATGCCTTGGGTTTTTTTCCCTGTAAAAATCAGTTGACTTTTATTTTGGCAATGTTAAAATAAAATTATTTTTGTGATTGATTTCTCAAGCATATCTTTATAGGATAGGCATGCAAATACTCTGAAAACTGATTAAGTAAGAAACTAGTTTTAATACTTGAGTTTTGTGGTGGTGGATTTGGTTTTTTGGTTGGTGTGGTTATTTGGTTTTTTGGGGTTTTTTGTTTGTTTTTTGGTGGTTGGTTTTTTTTTTTATATGTATTGATCTTTTTGGATGTGAGGTTTTGGGGTTTTTTTTTGGTGATGCTGTTTATCTGATAATTTAAATCCTAGTTGAATTGTGTTGCCAGATTGCCTTCAGAAGGGCATGAAGTCAGCACACATGCTTCAGTAATATCTGGTTGTTTTACCCTTATGTTTCCAGTTGGCAATTTGAAATTATGGCTTCAACTGCACTTTAAATATGTGATAATAGCATGTGTTCTTAATAAGGGCCAGCACCATTTTGTTCAGATAGTGTGAATGGTTGTCACTCACATATGACAAATGCACCTTCATCTGCTTCTTTGATGGCCCCCTAAAAACCATACCCTCAAATCAGGCCGATGAAATTAGCTGCTGTGTAAATTGTGTGTCTGAGTGGTTCATTATCTAATCACCGTCAGAACCACAGTGATAAAGTAGATTGAAACAGGGACAAGGTCTGCCAGATGATTTCAGGCCTTTTTTTCTAATCCTTGTTTCCCATGGAAACACTAAGAGTCATTCAGAAGTTCAGAATTCTTTGTCTCGAACTTCTTTTTTTTTCTTACTGCATAGAATTGCATGGCCAGTGGTGGCTGCCAGGGTAATTTGTAAGATTTTTCTTTCCACGAGTCTTTTAATCATTACCACATGCATTAAAATGTTCTGTGATGTTCAGTTTAACTACTCTGTTTGCTGCTGCTAGATTAGATACTGTTAATTACAATAGTACCTCTTTTCAGGAAAGAACTCTAGCCTGGCTCTCTTTAGAGGAAACTCTTAAAGATGTTCTTAAGTGCTTTACTAAAATTCTGAAGCGCTAAACTTTGTATGTATCCATATAAAGCTCTGGATTCTGGACTGGATGTGTAAATCAACAGACTAAACCAGTATGATATGAAATACTGCCTGTGGCATGTGTATAGAGGCAGTATGACAGACTACTGACTTAACCTGTTACACTCTTGTGCTTCTTAGTAGTATGTTGTAACTACTTATTTGTCTTTTTAGCTTTATATGTAATTTAAGTGTTCTTTTGTTTTAGGAGCATTTGAAGATGATGATATTACTCATGTTGAAGGAAGTGTAGATCCTGTTCGTGACATCGAAATAATACATGAAGAACTTAGACTTAAAGATGAGGAGCTTATCATGCAGAGTATAGACAAGCTTGAAAAAGTAGCTGTAAGAGGAGGAGACAAGAAATTAAAACCTGAATATGTAAGTATATGACATTGTTGAGTACTCTCTGTGTTGAAGTGGAATTTTTATATTGTTGGGATTTGCTATTGGTCTTCCACATGTATAATACAAATCACTGCTATTATTTTTGTGTATTTTGAAGTTGTTATTATTGAGTTGAAAAATATGAAAATTATCTGCTGTGTTGAGTGAGATTTCACTGATAAACCTAATTGTAATTTGGACATGTAACTTGTTATTTTCTTGCTGACACAACTTTATATGAGAATTGCCAGTATTTTGTCAGACTTAGATCTGTGTCTGGTTGTAATTCAAAGTCTAGCAGTCACCTCTGAGTTTGTCATGCCACATGTGAAATCTGATGTCAATCCTAGCATTCCTGTAGCCACCAAGCGAGTGTATTTTCTTGATGTGGTTGCGTTTTGTGTCTTTTAATGCATGTTAAGCAAAAACTGCATAGTTGAAATTAATTCTAAAATGTTATGGAAAGTTATTTAAATAAGCATAAGTATCACAGAGTAGTAGTAGTAATGTTTCTTTTTGAATTAGAAATGCATAATATCCACTTGAAAGCATATTTTTGTAAACGATGATTTTACTGCTGTTTGTCTTTTCAGTCTGCTACAGTTTGCCAGTAGTCACAAAATTTTCTTTATTTCATTAATCTTCTGTTAAATACTTTATGTGGTATACAAAGCTAATTATTACAGCAGTGTATCAGTATGGAAATAGACTATTTATCCTTAAAAATTAAAAGCAGGTACACCTTTTTCTCCCAGCTTTCTGTCTTTCTTAGCTTCAGTGTCTTACCCTTCTATTTGCCTCTTCCCTCCTAACTATTACTTAATCTGTAGTTCACTCATCAAAGTGACTTTGTCATCTTGTCTTTGTACCTTACGCTTCCTGTCATTCCTTGGGGGTTTCTGTTCTCTCTGTGAACACGAGCACAGAAAATGCTAAGTTCTTGAAGTTGTGTTAGTCCACCAGTTCTGTTCTCAGTAACAACTTTACACTTGACCAGTCTCAGCTGAGTTTTTCAACAATAGTCTAGAGGTTTCAGAGGCATGGAATTCCTTTGTTTCATGGAAAGGGCTGGCTGAACAGAACGGAGAAGTGCAAATTAATGCTCACCTTGAGACAAAGGCTGCGTATAGGAATTACAGTCACTAGGGAATCTCTTCAGGGGAGTGCTGTGGGACATCATGTCTGTGAGTCCTGCTGATTTTTTGAATCTTCTTGCTCATTTTCCTTTGTGACTTGTATTATAAAGTAGACAGTACACATTAATAAAATGGCCCTTTTTTTGGATGGTAACGGCTTGTGAAAGCTTTGCCTGTTTGTTTTTCTTTTCCTGGTAAACCAATCCCTAGGCTTAGTTACACAGCTTCTGCAAATAGATTTGTGTAGTTATAAGAAGGCAACAGCAATTCTTGGTCTTATCCAGCCACAGGATGGGCTTATTTAGGTGTCTAGCTACTGGGTTGTGAGGCAGTCCTCTATAGTTTACTTGTTTCTCTTCCTTTAGTGTATTGTGTTTCAGAGAAGGCCTATGGTTGCATTTATATAGTATATTGCATAATTGAGGTAAATCATTTATGGGTCAAGGAGAGAAACCATGCAGGACTGTCAAAAAAAAAAAAAAAGATTATGCCTTCCTAAAGCAGTAGCCAAATAATAGGAGTGTATTTTAACCATTTGATCATTCCGTGCTTCCCAAATCTGTTGCATTTTGTAGTTATTTTGCTGGGCAAAGGTAATTCGTGCTCCAGTACAACTTGCAATGCTGTGTCCATGCATTTTGCTGCTGCTGTTCAAGGCTTTCTCTTTCCAGGGCAGAAAAGTCATTAAGAGACAGCATAGACTGGAATGAATTATTTAAAAAAAAAATTTTTTTAAAAAATTTTTTCTATTTCAAAAAGGTTGCCTTCAAAAAAAGAGTAGGAGGAAGAGAGGAAGAGGCTGTGAGTCACTTCTCAGCTTTTTCCTTTTAAAGTTATTTACCATTGTAATGCATAGCCATTGCTAGTATTCTTTCCATAGCAGAGGTCCGTAGCACATGGCTCTTGTTACTGCTCTGAGTGTTGCCAGTTATTTTTTGTTTCAGGAAAATGAGGAGGTTATAAAGGAAAGAACTTGATGTTTGTGTGTGTTTTAGTGTGTGTGGGGTTTTTTGTTTGTTTCTGTTGTTGTTGTTTTGTTTTTAAGGCACAAAGTTAAAATTTTAGTTGCTCTCTGTTTCATTGATTTTATTTTTCCCATCCTTTTGGGAGTAATTTAAGGTAAAGATACTTCAGACTTTCTTAAGAGTTTTAACTTGTTGAGAGATGTGGAAGTTCTGTGGTTCATTCAAATAAAGATGTTACAAACTTTCTTACCTGTATCACTTTCAGAACTTTCACTGGTCTGCTGAACAAAAACATCTATTACTTGAATTGAACTTTTTGTTTGTTTCTATGTTTTTTGAGAGTGCTTTGACATCTATTGAGGAAGAACACTATATAAAATTAGGGAAAGAAGAAAAGGGTGAGGAAAGAAAAGTAGTAATGTTTATCTTAGTCAAGTATGTTTTTCCTTTGATAGTTTGTTGACTATAACAAGTAACCTTAGTATGAAAGCTAAGAAAAAGTTACTGACTTCAGAGAAGCTATAATCTCCCTGTGACTTGTGAGGCATCAAAGGGGATTTCATTGTGTTTCGTGGAACCTAATTGAAAGTAGAAGTCATTCTTCCTATTTCATTAATATGAATTGTCCAGTTTAGAGGTTTCTCTTTATCAGTAAGTCTTCACAACTCTAACTCAATAATCTGAAATGTCCAAAAGATTTAGAGGGAGAAAAAAAAGAAAATTATCTGTCTGTATCAGTCAACAGCTTTTAAATCCACTATTTCTATTTGCTTGCTCACCTTCTCACACCTGTGTTCTAACTTGTTAATTATAATTTTTTTCTTGGCATAAGCCCACATTGTGTACAGTTGGTAAGTTCACCTTTGTGCAGTGACCTGTCTTCGCAGTTGAATACAGTGTTAACTGTTTGTCCCATCTCTCAAAGAATTGATTTCTCAATCCCTTGTCAGCAGAAATAAGATAGCCAAGTGCTGTTAGAGATGTCAATGAAATAATTTTCAAGTTCTACTTACAAATCAATGACACAATATAGTCCAAGATCAGCAGCATGTAATGTCGACACAGGCTTTTCATGTATATTTTTCTGTTTTGCAAGTGTTCCCATTGCCTTCTTGGTGGTGGCTCTTTGCTCTTATTAAGGGTACTATTCTTTCAGACTCAGTGTGCCTTTTAAGCATTATTTTGGCTATAACCTTCTGAAGAGACATTATAGACTAAAAATACTTCTGTTATTTGCATGCATGAAAATAGCATGAATATAGTTTCAGAAGACAAATGGAGTAGTTTTGATTTTTATGCTTTAAATCTGTCTGGTGCTTGTGGTACCTGCAGAGGCATGAGAAAGATACTAAGTTAAACTTAACTATTAGTTTATTATTCATATATCATTTTAAGTAGCAGTAGATTTCAATGTAATATTCAATGTATGAATTTATAGATGAAAATGTACAAACTTTAAAATTGCTTTAAAAATGCAATTTTAATTTACAGGATTTTGTCATGGGGACAGAAATCTTGAAATTAATACAATGCAATATAGTTAAGTGAATGTTATTGCAGGATTCTCTTCTGTTACCCTTCCTACGTGATTCAGTTCTTGCCATTAGAGACTGACCCTCTGCAATAGACAGCTGTTTCTTCAGCTCTTAATTAGTGCACCTTATTTTGAATTCCAGCACAGAATAATTCTTAGTGGTAACGGTATTGTGATCTATAGATCTGACCACAAGAACATTATTTATAGTTGAGTTCACAGAAATTATTGATGCTCGTGATAAGAAGACAAAATCTCCAGGTCAGTATCAATGTCCTCAGTGCTCAAGCTTCCAATTTTGTGTTGAAAGGTGGCTCTTACAGTGGGTCAGGATCAATGTTCACTTCATTTGAACTTCCAGTTTTCAGCTGGAAGGAGTGCTTTTACAAGTCCTGTGAGACACCCAAATTCTGTTAAAATCTGTTAATTTAAAACTGAGATCAGTTTTTCACATCATACACATTTTTTATAAGAGGAAAAGCAATGACAATTACAAAAAGAACAGTAATGTATTCCTTTTTAAAGTAATGGTGCCAAAACCATGTAGTGCATATCTAACTTAGAAGTGAGGCATCCAGCTTAATTTTGTTACTGTGGTGGGCAGTGAACTAATGCTTGGTATAGTGACATAGGCATAGAGTACAAGTATCAGTCAGCATATATGTAAAAGCAGAAAATCTTCTTAATGATACTTTAGGTAGCTTTAATCCCTTCCCTTCCCCTCCCTTCCATTTAATGTCTTGCTCTTGTCCCAATAATACAGTAACTGTTTGAAAGAGGGTTCTTGTTCATTTAAAATTAGTGATACAGTATGGGAGATATTTCACAAACAGCAGTGAGCTGATACATTCATTTTTTTCTCATTACCAATATATACTAGGTGAAAACAGGGTGAAAAATCTTTCCTTCCTGCAATATTCTGATAAATAGCGTGGTACTGAGGCAAATTTGCTGACCTTGTGCTGCAAGTGCTTGCCAGAGTTCTCATGGATGGATAAACTCTTGTTTCCTTTAACTGATGATGTCAGCTGGGAATTTGCACCTTTTCTTTCATGCCAAATTGAAGATAAATACAGCAGTGGATTGGTGTGGTGGGTTTTTTATGTGAGGTTGGTGGTTTGGGTTTTGTTTTGTTGTTTTTTTTTTTTTTCTTTGCCCTTTTCTTCCCCCCCGTTTTCCATTTTCTTTGGTCTCCTTTTGTGAGGAGAGTATGAGGCCAGTTAGTTCCACTGGAGATGGAAGGAAAGCAGCAGTGTACACGTACACTGTTGATGTATTTTCTGCTGATGGCAGTTTCAATTAGTAACTTAGATGTTAAATCATAGGGAATTGAGAAAATATTTATATTCTTAATGCATATAATTATGCGTAAAATCTTTAGTGGACCATTTACTGTGCTTAATGTGGTATTTAGAGGAAATTAAAGTTCATTCTAGAGAACATTTTGAATGTAACAGGAAAATATTAATGGCAGATGTTTGTGAATTAATCAGTAGTAAAGCTTAACGTAAAAGTATGTAATGTGTAAATACACATTTGGATTTCTTTTGATATTATCAGTAGACAAAGTCAATGGTTAAATACTTTCTGTCAAGGCCGATCTTTCCTGTATAGATTTGAACACTGGATTAAAGTAATTACTTTTGTAAATTATGTCTGAGTATGTCTAGATCCAAGCCATGGTCTAGTTTTTAAATAGTATATACACATGCCAAAGTAGCTCCATATAGCAATAGATTCATAGACTTGTTTAGGTTGGAAGGGACCTTTAAAGATCATCTAGGTCCAAACTTGCTGCCGTGAGCAGAGGCACCTTCCAGTAGACCAGGTTGCTCAGAGCCTCATCCAACCTGGCCTTGAACACCTCCAGGGAGGAGACATCCACAAACGGCTTGGGCAACCTGTTCCAATGTCTCACCATCCTTGCTGCAGAGAATTTCTTTCTAATATCCAGTCTAAATCTACACTCCTCAAGCTTCAATACATTCCCTCTCATCCTATCGCAACAAGCCCTTGTAAAAAGTCCCTTCTTGGCTTTCTTGTATGCCCCCATCAGATACTGGAAGGCTGCTGCAAGGTCTTCCAAAGCCTTCTCTTCTCCAGACTGAAGAGCACGACTTTTGCAGCCTGTCCCCATAGGTGAGGTTCTCCAGCCCCTCCGATCATCTTTGTGGCCGTCCTCTGGACTCACTCCAGCAGTTTGATGTCCCTCATCTGCTAGGGGCACTGGAACTGGACACAGTACTCCAGGCGGGGTCTCATCACAGCGGAGTAGAGGGGCAGAATCTCCTCCCTTGTCCTGCTGATAAAACTTCTTTTGTTACAGCCCAGGACAGAGTTGGCATTCTGGGCTGCAAGCACACATTTCTGGCTCGTCTTGAGTTTTTCATCAACTGACACTCCCAAGTCCTTCTTCTTGAGACTGCTCTTGAGACACTCCTCACCTAGCCTATATTTGTGATTGGGATTGCTCCAGTCCAAGTGTAGGACCTTGCACTTGCCCTTGTTGAACTTCATGAGGTTAGCTTGGCCCCACCTGTCAAGCTTATCCAACTTCCACTAGGATGGCATCCCTTCCAGCATGTCAACCAGACCACACAACTTGGTGTCATCTGCAAACTTGCTGAAGGTGCACTCAATCCCACTGGGTATATTGCTGACAAGTATGTTAAATGATGCTGCTGGTCTCCGTACCAACACCTGAGGAACAGCACTTTTCACTGGTCTGCATTTGGACAGTGGGCTGTTGACCACAACTCTGAGTGTTGCTGTCCAGCCAGTTCTTTATCCATTGAGTTGTCTACCTCTCAAGTCCATGCTTTTGCAGTTTGGTGACCTTGATATCACGTGGGATGGCATTGCATACATTACACAAGTCCAGGTAGATACCAATAGTTGTATACTGACAAAGACATCATCTTCAATTGGCTTAATTCATATCTAGAAAAAATGCATTTTCATATGAGATTTATTTGGAAATAAGAGTGTGTAGGCTAATGCATTAAGAAAAGCTTAGTGGAACTCAATGGTAAATGTTTTATCTCAGTGCAGTTTTCCCTGTTCTGAGTTTTTGAACTGCCAGAAATAATCACTTGTGGATAGATTTGCTTTCTGTATTCTAGCTTCTCAAAAAAGAAAGCATGCAACAAATGAGTATATAATTTTATGTATAATGCTTTAGAACCCTGAAGGACAACCCACAAAGGAGGTTCTGAGGATTATTGGCATGAATTACGTTGCCTGGAATACTTGGAGGATGTTTTAGGTGAAAGTACTTGGTGAGATTCATAAACACTACTGGCATCTAGCTCTGAGTAAATCTTATATCATGTACAGCTTGTACTGGCTTTGTTTAGAAAGTATTGAATAGAAGAAAGGATAATACACTTGTCCTAAATCCATTACTTCTCCCATTGTATTTTTATTAAAGTCAGTGAGCAAGGGAATTGTAAGAGATTAGACATTGTTTTGTACCACAGAGGAGCTCATTGTCACTTCAATTGATGCAGTACCTGACTTGCTCTCTTTCATGCACCCACTGCTATAGCTTAAGCACTTAACACAACTGGAAAACATGCTCTTGATTGTCTTTAAAAAAAATGTAAAATTTGTATTAATTGTTCTTTAAAAATGCCTTTGAATTCCAAACATTGTTTTTACAATAAATTCTTGCTTTCTCACTTCGGGCTCCTTTAAATTGCTAGAAAACCTCAAAGGAAAGCAGAAAGCTGGGGCTCTGGTAAATAGAACCAAAAAAAATATGCAAGGAAAGCCATGAATGGAAGGACTGGGCAGGATGCAGACCCTACACAATACATTAACAAGGAAATTGGTGTGCACACAAGAAATTGGATTTGCTGCAGCACGGTTTAACTGGTTTTAACTACTCTTTCCCTCCAACAGCATAGTTCTCTCTCTATTTTGGAGAGCAGATGGAATACTAGTTATTAAGTTCTAGTGGGAGGTGTCCCTGCCTGTGGCAGGGGGTTGGAACTAGATGATCCTTGAGGTCCCTTCCAACCGTACCATTCTATGATTAAGTAGATTAATCTCTTGCATATCTCAGTTTCTTACAATGTGGCTAAAAGAGAATGTATCTCTTATGGGGACAAAAGTAACCTTTATTTAAATATTTTTCTAGCTTAATTACTGTAACTTTCATAAGCTGTGCCAGGGATTGATTATTTTTGCTGTTTAGAAGTAAGACACAGCTTCGGTCTGTATTTCACAGAATCAGAGAATGTAGTGTGTTGGAAGGGACCTCTAGAGGTCATTTAGTCCAACTCTCCTGCAGTAAGTGTGGACATCCCCGACTAGGTTGCTCAGAGTCCCATCAAGCCTGACCTTAGATGTCTCCAGGGATGGGACTTCCATCGCTTCCCTGGGCAACCTGTTCCAGCATTTTGCCACCCTCACAGTAAAAATCTTACGTCCAATCTAATCCTATCCTTCTCTAGTTTAAAGCCATTGCCCCTTATCCTATTATTACAAGCTTCTTCCTGGAGCCTTCTCTTTGAATTGAACAATCCCAGCACCTTCAGCCAACCCTGCCTTTCTAGGAAAGGTGCTCTGGTTGTCAGTGGCCCTCCTCTAAGACTCTCTCTATCAGGTCCATTTATGGTATTGGAGAACATTTGCTTTCACTAAATCTGTCTAGCAGTTCTAGCCACTACACATATGATATGTATTGTTAAATGTACCGTTCTCAGAATCTGTCATGAATGTGATGTTTTTTAGGCTCTTGGTGGAAAAAGATAACTAGCAAAATGCAAGTTGTTCAGAGTGCCACCAGGAACACACTCATTGGATTTTTTTTTTTTCTATTTGCATTTAGATTCTGAAACCTACTGGTTAGGTGGTGTTGACTCCATTTAGTATATGCAGTTTTTTTTAAAAATTACAGATCTTGTTACTCAGACAGATACCTTAGGGAAGTCTGAGTATATTAATTATACACTTACAGCTTCATTTTTGGTGTGCTATGCTGTTGGACTTCTGCATGAAATGAGAACAGCTAAGGTAATTTTTCTGAGGAGCAAAGCAGTGATAGGATTTTCAACAACTGAAACATTTTATTAAAAAGTATTTAACTCTTTTTTAAAATGTTTACAGGGAACTGGTCTGTTATTACAGCTAGAAGTTTTGGAGGGAATCTGAATGAATAAGGTCATGAGAAACAATTCATGCTTCCCAGAAGCAACCCCCTTTGAGGGGAAGGGGAGACCTCCTGTACTCAGAGTTACTCTTTGTAGTAGTAGAGACTTTTGCACTCCCTGCAGGATCATAGAAAATTCACTTGCACTTTGAAGTGTGAAGTGATAATCCTCACAACTGCTTACTTCTTTATTAAATTTGCGGAAGTTAATTACATGCCCTGCTAATTTACAACAAAGAAGGCACAACTCGCTGATGCCAAGTAGGCGAGTGAGTTTTCCAAGCTTCAGTTTAGTCCCTCATGCTGTAAGAGGAATTTGGCATTGGCACATGTTATTACTATCATCCATCCAGAGAGTTTATTAATGTATGCACATTTTTCTACACACTTGTGTCTCATGAGCACGTCTTGACAAATCTCCTAAATGCAATTTAAATTTATTTCTTTATAGTATTTTATACTGTTGGGACTTGAACAAAACAGTGCTACTTAGCATTTATGGATTGACTACTTTCCACCTGGTGAAAAGGAGAGCAGGACTCAGTGTATTGCATGCATATGGCTAAATTACTCAGTATTCACATGTGCTAAGTATATTGCGAAGGTTGTAGTCAGAAATTAGCTGATGTTTAATACAGTGGTATTTGATATTCGCAAAGTTTGCTGTGTATCATATGCATAGACAACTGTAAGTAAATTGGATTTTGGAGGGGATTTTGGTGGCTTTTTAAATGATACTTGTTAAAATGTTGCTAGCTGAAAAACAAGAAGAATACTCCTCTCATCAAACAAGTAGTAATGGATGGTTGTGCTTGTGACAAATGGACCTTGAAGTGTGCAACTGGGAAGGCCAGATCTAATGAAACAATCATTGCTCTGTAGCCTGTTAATAAGCATCTTGGAGTTGACTAGAGTGGTGAATAAGCATATTTAAATGACTTACAGTGATAGTGAAGATAAAAAGATCAGTTCATACTCTTTCATCAGACCTAGCAGAAGCAATCAATAGAACTAAAAATGGTGTTGCATGAGATAAAACTGAAAATGTGCTTTTTGCATTTTGTGTGTTTTAGAGTATTGAGGTAGCTGAGTGAAAAACGAATATGTGGAAATAGTTACTTTTCTTCATATTGTCATTAGTATTTAATGATTTCTTGTTAAGGGATCATCTTAAATCTCATTTAAATGGGACATTGATGCAGGGCAATTTAAGTTCATCTGTCCCCCTATTTTTTTTGGTTTTGTCATTCATGCACTGTCTTACATTCTTTGTAGTGCCGTGATAGTCCATCAGAGAAAATTTGACTTTGACTGAATAATTATTTTAATTTTTTTTCTTGCTGTCTTTCTGGCTCACAGGCCTCAGAGACAAATGCTGTATGTGCTTTTAAGTTTCCATCCTTACGAAAGTCTTCAAATACTTTGTCTCCTTCTCTGTAAAACCTAAATAAAATTGCAAGTGTACAAGCTGTCTGTTCTCCTTAGCATATTCAGTTGTTGGCCAGCCTTCCTGTGGCTGTTAGCCATGCATTGCTCTTACAGAACAGCAATTGCTAACAGGTACCTAAATGAGAACTCTAAAAACTGTCTGGTCAAAATGGGTTTAGATGTGTCACTATAGGTAGCAGGTGAGTGTGGAAGAGTTCTGGTTGGCAACTGTGTGCTGTAGAAAGAATAAACTTTGTTTGCTGTGTTGATGCTTGAAATTTTCTTGATGTTCTGTGTTCTGTAGCTGCCCATATGGTGTGACTGAAAACAGTTTCATTGCTTTAACTTGTGATATGTTTTTTTCTGTCAATTTTTAAGCAACTCAAATTTATATGCAGTAATGCATTGTTGTTGTTGGGGAAGCTGTAATGCTGAAAGCGACATGGCAGGTACCTACAAAATTGGTTTAAAACCTGAAGCGGTGTATAATCAGAATTCCTTCACTGCTGAACAGGAATTTTGGAGATTGTTTTGATTCTTACTTATCTATTTAAACAAAAACTGAAGATACAGGTCTTAAATGAAAAGTACCTGTTGGTAGAATTGCTTCCCTTATCTTGTTTGTACTGATTAATTAAAAAATAAAAAGCACATAGGGTTAAAGATAAGATGGTACCAGTGTTTTCTTCTTTATGTGTAATCTTGTTGCATGTCTCTACATAAGCTGTTCTGGCCACTCATCATAGTAACCAGCTGGGCCATTTCACCTGCTGGAGCCATTAAAGAGGACTCTCTCCCCCTAGATTAATCCCCTCCGACATTAGTTTTTTGCTCTGACAACTGGAGCAGGCATTCAGAATTTGCAGGTGGCCAGTGTGACGCACATAATTGCCTACAATTTTAGGCAATGAATAAAAATGGTCTACATTACTTGTCAAAGGTTGTATATGCAGTGCCAAGTGAGATCTATGGGAAGCCTTTTAGGGTTTAAAGAACAGTTAATAGCAAAGCTGCACAGTGCTTTTTTAATCATAATGCATTTGTAATATAGCACTTTGATCTTCTCCTTGTAGGAAATGGTGTTGTATTAGCCACTTTTAAACATTTATGAGTGAAATTCAGTTATAGGAGAGTAAAAGTGATTATTCTTAGGCAGAACATGTTAGATTTCATTAAAAGTTTTAGCTTGCCCCTTCCTTGTTAAAATCTGTGGGGAGTCCTGTTCCTGGAGGGTTTCAAATCAGGATCTGAAGATTTAGAAGAGCTTTTTCTTCCCCCCACCCCCCCCCCCCCACCAATAAAGCAACTGCAAGACTAGAAAAGACTGTAGTAAATACTCATGTTATTTGTGGTTGTTTATAAACGTACTTCAACCACATAGCATTAAGCACAAAAAATGTTGTGTGCTCAACCATTTAGGGAATATTTCCTTGTATATTAAAGATCTTAATTCTTAGTTGCATCAATTCCATCCTAAAAAATGCATTATTTAAAGCATGATAATAAATTATCTACAACAAAAAATAGGCGTCTCTAAAATGTACTACTCCTAGAAGAGCAGAGTTTGACCTTTTAGACCCAAGAGCCTTTTATTAACACCTGCCTGTAAGGAGAACCGTGCCACACGCAGCTTTCAGATTCACGACCACAAAACTGATGAGGAAAGGCTTGAAGGGTTCAGTTTGTGTCACTTGCTGTTTGCCGTTTCCATTTCACAGATGATTAATCTTTCTGTGAAGAAAGGCCAGAGAAACAAAGCACATTGGGCTCTTCCTGCAGTTACTCCTTCTGAATGCACACTAGCTTGCTAACTAAAAGGCCTTTAGATTTCCTGCCGAGAGAGATGTTCTGAAAGTGAATGCAGCTGGTTGGAGGTCACCAGTGCAAGGCTCTTGCCATTGTGTAATGGAGGCTTTGGCAGGTTTCATTTTGGGGGGGAGGGAGAAGGTGTTGGCAAAAAATTAATGCGGAATAAAAAGGGCTTTGGCCATTTGAATTAATTTCTTGAAGGGTGGATCATCAATAATAGGCTCAATTTCTTTTGCTCACAATTTAAAAAAATTTTTTTTGCTCTGTTTTTCCCCACCCGTTCCCTTTTCTTAATGGCATGTTTATGTTGTACGTGGTCTCTCCTGCTGGATGCTGAAATGTCTCATCTCACTGAGTTTGTAAAGCAATCTAAAATGTACAGGTTTTTACATATATTTTATGAGCTCTGCTAATTTTCGTGGTGGCAAGAGATGATACTTGGGTATTGTGTATTTAACTTCCTAATTATGGGATTTGTATCCCTCCAATAATTGATACTGCTCTCTAGTCACTTGTAAAGCAGTGATTTCTGTTTTTTTCTGGGAGAGTAAAAATTTGATTGTAAAGGTAGTACCTAATTTTTAATTTGCGTGTAAGTATTGAATCTTAATATATACAGGCATTGTTTATGGAAGAGAATGGTCTGATATCCAGCTGAGTTTTTTACTTTGTTTTTTCTTGATCTTGCGTAGGATGTAATGTGCAAAATCAAGACATGGGTAATAGATGAAAAGAAAGCTGTCCGCTTCTATCATGATTGGAATGACAAAGAGGTAGGCTATAAATATAATCCCATGAATTGACTTCTAATTTTGCTACCTGTTACTGTCTCTTTCTGAAGGTGGCTTGGTTGTTTTTGTTGTTAGGTTTTTTTTTTTGTTTGTTTGTCCTGTTGATACTGTATTCAATGTTTATCAGCTGATAAATTTTCTGTGTTAATCAGTGATCTGTGTGTTACACTTTAATTTTGTTGGTCATAAAATTAACTCAGGTGTTTTATAAAATTTTCCTCCTGTATTTTCATTTCTAGATTGATGTTTTGAACAAACATTTGTTTTTTACTTCAAAACCAATGATCTACTTGGTTAACCTCTCTGAAAAAGACTACATTAGAAAGAAAAACAAGTGGTGAGTGTGTTCAGGTATCTAAATTGATGTTTCTGTCTTATATTTTTCAATGGTGAATAATTCATTGTACCTTAAGATCATCAAAGATACTAATTAAACTAGGAATAAAAACTAATGTTGCACTTCTGTAACTTGTTATGCTTCTTCTGACACGCTGCTTGAGTACAATGCATATGGAAAACTTCTGAAGGGAAGTGCAAGATATAAAAGAATATGCTTTCCTTACTTATATTTTTATATGAATCCATTAACTGTGCAGCAAATAAATTTGATAAAGAAGTACTGATTGAAATAAAAATAAGGTTTTATTGTGTTATATAATGCTGATTGTCTGAACAACATCTTTCTCATTCAAAGAACTAAAGCTCTGTGAGTTGCACAGAAGTCTTTCAAACTAGGGCAGAGTTGCACATGGTAATGCTACTGTTTGCAGTTTGGTGTTTGCCTTCCTGGCCACTGCTTGCAATTTGCTTATGATTTATGGGCCTATTTGATGGGCTTTAGTGCTATGAACAGTGCAGATATTCCTGGTGTCATTGTTAAGACTGAAGTACATGATAGCTATGAAATCAGTCTATCAGACATACAATGAACTGGATCAAGATCTAGTCCTAGCATGGTAGACATGTGGTGGGAATCCACTGTTGAGAAGTACAGCATTTAGCACGTCATTGGAAGTTCTAGATGGGATGAATACTTAGTTTGTGGAGGGGAGAATAAGACTTTTAAGGATACATTGAAGAAAAATGTATAGCAGTATATTTATTTAAAAAACCCAAACAAGTAACAAACCTTTTCTTAGTATTCAGATCTTTAAACACTGTCCTTGTGAGATACTTTGATAACACATAAAGCAATGTTTGTGAACAGATACATGCATGTAACTCATCCAAATAAATCAGAAGTATCTAAAGCAGAATATCTGAATTCTCCTAAAGTACACCCTCTGTTTCTCCCTGTACTTCATTAAGTACTTAGATGCACATGGTTTCAATTTTCCATTAAAAATTCTCATTTCCATATGATATCAAAGAGTGAGAAGGCTTTAAACTGAAAAATAAACATTCATAGACTGGAAGCCAAAACAATAATTAATGTCAGATGGTTAACTCCAATAAATCATTAGAATAAATTCTGTGAAATTACTGCAACTAAAACTGTCCTTTTGATAATCCAAGACATTTAGTGTTAGTATTAAAGAACAAAATTTAACCTATTTAATAGCAAACCCTCTCAAGCCAAAACACAGACTTTGGAATAAACTTGATAACCAGCATAGTAATATAAGCTTTTCATATTCAGCCAAATTCTATAATTTCATATTAATTTCTTCCTTCTTTGCATGTTTTCTGGGTATGACAATTTTAAATATTAAAAGTTGTTCTACTCAAGGAAGTCTTTAAATTCAGGATACTAATATTTGCTCTGTTAATGTCAGGTCTTATCTTTTTCATAGTACAAATACTAGGTTTCCTAAGGTTAACTGTAACAGTACAGACATGAAAGTTTGTGTGAAAATGGATGAGTTGGTTTCCCTCTCCTAAAAAGGATCCTCGCACCTGTATTTGGATGATTACAGGTAGAGCTCACTGGCTCTAATTGTACAGTAAATACCATTTCTCAGACCCTAATGGTAGACAGACTACTTAGGAGACGCCAGTCTGTGATTTAGCTGTCGCCAGTCACCCTGTGTTTTTTGTGAGACTAGTTGTGATGATGACATAGTTAAATCCAATTGAAAGCAAATTCTTGTATAAATTGCAATTTTTAATTTGTAAAAAAAATCAGTTGTTTGAGTTGAAGAGTCATATAATGAAATGGTTTAACTGTTTCTATTACAATTAATTATTTAGTTTTTTTTAAAGTATACCCAGATCTCATGGATGTCAGTGTAATTGTAGCTGAAAGATCAAAGCCTGGGTAGCTGAGTGATGTTCCAGAAGAGAATTTACCACATAGCCATTTTCAGTACAGTTTCTGCCTCCTGCTGTTCCTATTTTCCCTCAAGCTAGCCATTGACTACCCCCTGTGCATCCCTGCTCGTAAAAAATGATTGAGGAAGTATTTGTCATGTATTTATGAGTGGGAAACATTGTGCGATAGGGAAAGGCATCTACTAGAACCAGGAAGATTGCCATTTTCTTTCATTCAGCCACTCTGCCACAGCTTTAAATCCTCTGTTTATGCAACATAGCTTTTATATTTAAGAGCAGAATAAATGTTTTCTATGAAGGTTGGTAACAGGAGGCTTTTGCCATTTGTGTGGTGCAAGCAGATGTAAATGATTAGAATATATTTTACTCTTAGATGCCACTTAGTTTCTAATTTTAATTTTTTTTTTTGCATTTTGAGAGGTAGAAGTTGATATTTGAAATGCAAGACACATTTAGACTAGTTGTTGAACTTGAAAAAGTTTATTTCTGAGCTTAATTCATGTCGCTATAACAAAAGTAAGGTTAATGTAGGAAAGCTCAGCATTAAAATGTTTTCGTAAGACTTCTACAACTATAAAAGTGTTTAGAACAGTGAAGGAGAGGAGAGGATTTTGGGTTGTGGGTAGAGAGGAAAACTAAAACCGCCTTTGTTTTAATGGGTCACTCTTTCAGAATTAATGAGTATTTTAATTATTAGTTAAAACACACTTACCTTTAAGAGCTAACATGTTATTTTTCAATCTGAAAAAAGAAGGAAACAGTGTGAAAGATAGGACTATTGTGTGTTCGAGTAGGTGTATTGACCTTTTGAAAGATGTAAAAACTGGAATGGCTCCAAGTAGTTACTTGCTCGTTTTAACAATGTTGAATTAGTCATTCAGTTGATTTATGATTAAGACCTAGCCCCTGAAGAGAAGCTGACATGGCAGCTGTGTTAGTCGCACTTGTGTTGTGATCAGATGACAGTAATCACGATGTTGTATGAGGGAATCCACTGAAACCATTCTTACTACATATTGCTGTGCTCTAAATGAAGCTCTTTTATAAATAATTAAATAACACTCTTTCAGAAATAATTCCTAAGGCTTTTGTGTGGCTGTAGTACCTTAACATGATATACATGGATTTCAGTTTTACCATGGAAGGAGTGTAAATAAGCTCATTAATTTTCAGTTAGAACTGCTTTCTGAATCATAGAATGTCCTGTAAGTCCAGGACATGAGATTTATCAGCCCTTCACCTAATTAAAGGTTTACATTTTATTCTTGCTAAACAGGGTGCTTTTAGCCGGTCATAATATGGATTCCAATTATGAACAATAGTGAGCTAATTGGTGAGTGAGTGTGGTCCATACTTAGTATACTGTTTGGTTTAGTAATTTGGACTTAGTTTTTGCAGTGAGCACCCAGGAATACTGTGTATGTCAAAGCTGCATAGATTGATCTCTTGACTCAACTTCTCAGGTCTAAGCAAGTGAATTTTTTCATCCTATGTATAGACTGTAATTTAAAGAGCCGATTATGCTGCTAAAGATTTGCTAACATCTATGGTATAGTAACTAAGTTGTCTGAGGCTTGATACAGGTTTTTGAATGTTGTTTTCTCAATATAATTCCAATGTGTGTTAACATTGTTTTCAACGGATTGTTTCTAGGGGGAGTGCGGTAGGCATTGTTGACAAAAATAGGCTGATTATTGATAGGATGGGATAAATCTCTTGAAGTATCTTACTCTTGTGTATTTAGAAAGGTGATATATGTAACCTTTTCCCCATTATTTTTTATAGTATTTTTCATGTTCTTAGGATATAAGGGGCATAATTAGGTCAGATGAAAGGTCTGTTTTTTCTGGTATCATGTTTCTGACAGGCCACTAACAGATGTCTAAGGAAGATTTTAGGAACAGATTAAGCAAACTCCACATGCATCCAGCTTCTTGCAATCTGTTATTGTAGGACTGACTAAGCAAGATATGATACACTTGTGGTTAATAACTTTTGACTTATTTTTATTCTACGAATTTAGCCATTGACCTTTTGAACCTGAGTATACTTTTGGCATCCCAATATCCTGAAGCAGGGACTTCCACAAACTATGTGCTATGTGGAGAAGTACTTCCTTATGCTTGTTTTGGATCTGCCACATCATAATTTGATTTGATGCTCCTTAGATCTTGTAGTATGAGAGTGAATAATCCTTTTCTATTTATCTTTTCCATATTACTTCAGATGTTCCAAGTATTTAAAAAAAAAAAGAAGGGGGGGGGAGGGGGAGTAGTGGGGAGCAGGAAGGGAAATCTGACATGAAGAAAAACATATCAAGGATAAAGTGCAAGAAAGACTTAATTGGCCTGAGTTTGAAATATTCTAGTTCACTCAATCTTTTACTTATAAACTAGTTAGGAAAGAAGGTTATTACCTGGTGGTAAATGTAGCTTGGGTGGTTCTGGTTGTATTTCTGTGGGTGTATGTCCAGTGGTAGAACAGATCTGATAGTTTTATGTTCACCATCTTAGCAGAACAGTAAGGCAATGTCATATGCTGGTAGAGAAAGAGGATGGTGACAGGGGAAGAAATACTGTCCAAAAGGTTTTCATAGCTTCAGTACTCTTGTTAAAGACAAAAAAAAAAAAAGAAATTTAGAAGAAACTCAACAAAAAAAAATCCATATGCTCCCAAACCTCAACTTCCACCCTTAAATAATGGCTGCTTTTACAAAAGCTTTGAATATACTAATTTTATGCAGACTTCTCTTAAATTGGTTAGCAATAAATATTTGATCTCTGTGTTTAAAAAAAAAAAAAAAAGGAAATTTTTCATGTAACATTTTACCTGCATTTTGGTTTGAGACTTTTAAGAAAGACACTTTAAAAATCATAAGGAACAAAGATTAATGGAAATGTTAATAATGATGTGACATACGTTGAAGGAAAAATGATTTAACAGATGGTGTAAGGATGATTTTTTTTTTTTTTTTTTATGGGGAAGGGAAAGAAGAGTTCTCATTCGGATCAAATACCTCAAAGTTTTTTATCTTCTAAAAGGGGAGATATGGCTGTTAATGAACCTGTGCAGTGCAGAGATAAACAGGATGACATCACTTAGGGCACAGCTAGTGGCAAATACCAGCACATTACCTGAGTGGGCAGAATGCAATTTTCCCTACCTTCATCTTCTGAATTACATTTATTTTCTGAATTGCATTAAGTTTATATTTAAATATGCTATAGGTCATACAGTTGTGGATGTTTAGGTAGATAAAATTTATTCTTACAAATGTATTTGAGAATCTGTTTGGTGTAGAATTCTTTTAAATCATAACTCTAAGTTGTAATGCCATTGTAATATTAAGGTGTTTTCTTGACAATGCCTGCTGAATGATTGTAAAGCTGCCTTCTGTGTTGACAAATTTGGAAAATTTTAATTTGTAAAATATTTTGAACTTGTCCCTACCATGCAACTGAAATATTGTTGGTTTGTAGTGTGGGTTTTTTTGGTGTGTGTTTGTTTGGTTTTAATATTAAGGTTATTTATATTATCTGTGTATAAATAGAGTTTCGCACACACACCAGTTGTGAAGTCAAGTACTTGAAGTTAACAAGATCCAGAATTTAGACTTCCTCTTTCACCTTTGCTACCAGATTAAGAGTGAGTACCTTACAGCTGAGGTGGTTTTCCAGAGAGCACTTACCCACTGTAGTAGGGGATAGTGCATGCTGTTTAATAAACTCTTATTCTTTATTGTGTCTTATAAAAATTATTCTATCATCCACTGACCTGATGCCTGGGTTATTTTTTGTTCTGTTTTTTTTCCAACATCTTTTCCTGACATTGCCAGTTGACTTCTTGTAGTCTTACCAATTCCAGTGACTTTTTGTTCAGCTGTTCTCTCTATCCCAGACCTTTTTCCTCACCCTGTTCCTAGCTAACATGTTCTCCATGGGTCTTTGACAGATTGTCTCCCCTACTTTCATTTCATCACATTCTTTCTGGCTTAGTTCCAGTCCAGTCCTTCGGTCTGGATGATTTCTTTCACCAGACTTCCTGCTTTACTTCCCTTTGCCTCAGCCTCTGGAGTCCTGTCTGTTTGAATGTGAATGCATATTGTGTGGGTAACAGCAGGAGTTGGGGACATGTCTCTAAGGATGAGGAAGATGGGTCCCTGCTCTCAGCTCTGATGTGTAACCTCACCCACAAAACCACCTTCCAGGAGAACTTTGACTTCAAACCAGTGTTCTGTTTGCATGGAAGTGCTCTGGATTATAGAAAGAAATTAAATCACTGAGACTCTTCGGTGTTAAATTTGAGTCATTTAGCTACTGAGGACATGAATTTCTGACTTCTGCATAAATGGGATGGTTTCTCTCTGACACAGCTTCTGCTTTGTGCCAAAGTCCTGGTTCCTAATCATGAGGACATTAATTTTTTTTCAAATAAAACGTTTCTGGGATTTTTGAAAAATGGGCAGTGCTGCATGATAAAGCAGTTATAAAAAAAATTCAGTCCATCTGAATAAATGTGACACAGTGTGGGTTGCAAAGTGAGAAACCAAAGCCTTAGTAATTTATTTAGGATATATTGAGTCTTGAAACTGGTAAAAAAAGGAGGATGGTGGTGGAGTGGAACATCCTTAGTTTGGGGTAGGTCTATCCTGGATTTGGGGTAGGTCTGTCCTGGTCAGATAAAGGTAACTTCAAGCTATTTTACAACGCATCAAAGGCTGCAGACTTCAGAGAGCAGGATGACCAGGGTAATGAAGAACAGCTCAGCATGCCACAACACCAAACACACCAGGCCAACACTGCCACACCCCAGTGAGCCTCTCTCTCTGAGAACATCCGCGTGCATCCAGCTGATTGTACCGTCAGAGTAATGCAAATGAGGCTAGGAAAGAATACTTCCTATCAGTATGTCTGTGCTTAGTGAAAGCAGCTCTGAGTAGCTTTTCAACTTCACTTCTGTGTGTGTAATCCCAGACAGTATGCATGCCATACTGAACCTCCTTTGGAACAATTAGTTTGCTTCCTATCTTCTCTTTCTTTTTTTCCTTCTCTGGAACCTATTCTTGGGGTGTTTGTTCGGTCTATTTCATTGTTTTGTTTTGGTCTTTTGTTTGGTTTGGGGTTTTTGGTCTGTCATCCTCATGATTTCTGATCTGTTCATATACAGTTCTGTGGATGCAGTTGTAACATTGAACAACCACAGCTTCAGGTTTGAATGCTACATCTAGTTTTGTGGTTGGCTTGTGCAGTCCTATGAATTCCTACCTAACAGTACTTTTTTAATATCTGCATGACTGTTCAGAGAGCTGAGTAATTCATGTGATGTTTCACTTCAACACTTGAATGTTTCTAGGCAGAATCTAGAACAGTAGATGCTAGCTTTCAACAAACAAAAAACTGCGCTATGAAAGTTACACAAGCCTGTGATGGGTAAGAAGTGACATCTTTATGTACTATCTGAACACTTCAGAAACTTTTTCTTCCTTGATCTTGGAATTGAGACTTTTCAATAAATATTTTTGTCACCTTTATAAAGGCGTGCTACTAAAGATATATAGTACTTGGGGAGAGAATAATGTGGTACTAGATTTCAAGTCAGGTACAGAACTTTATTCAGTGTGTACATAATATGAGCAGCGAAGAGAAGAATTCACAGAGAAATGGTATGCAGAGACTTTGCCAAAGACAATGATGTAGACTTTGTCACAGAATCATTGCAATGAGACATTGCAGTCCATCATACAACATCCTTTTCAAACTTCAGTCTGAAGAATGCTTAAACTGCTCATAAACCTGATAAGCAGAGATGATCTGAATTTAATTACTGTGTTGTGGATATGGAGAAAGCAGAGTCTAAAAAATAACTGCTCTTCTTTCTTCCCATCATTATGATGTGCAAAGGGCTTACTTCAGTTTTCTGCTACTGACTTCCCACTGTTGGGGAAGCTTGTGCTTTATGCCTCACCTTTCCTTACTATTTTCCTAGAAGTTTTGGTGCTGGTGAAATTGTAGACTTGTTTTAGGGAAATGCTCTCTACTTTAAAATCAAGTTAGCCAATAAAAATATTTATATGGTTGTTAAATTGCTTTTTTTTTCCCCCTGCAATTTTTATCAGTGATTTGTCTCCTGAATGATGTCTGCAAAGAAACTGTGTTTTGTCAATGCTTTTTTTTTTCAAAGGCTTTCCAAATGCACTTGGAGTGATTTAAGTGTGTGCTGTATGCAGTTATGGTACTTCACTGAATGCTGCTGTGACAGACTTAAGTGGCTAAGCAATGTACTGCTTTCTTGTCTGAATGCAGATTTCTAGTTCTTTGAATCAATTATTCTTTAGAAGGCTTACCTTGTATTTATTGTAGATTAGAGCATAGCTTTTGACAATGTATAGTTTTATGTTGTTTTACTCTTTTAGTTTTACTGGCAGCTGAATGACTTTGGGAATTTTGAGAAGTATCCTTTTTTGGTACTCTGAAGTGAGGTTTTTAGATTTAGAGTGGCTCATCTTGTTTTTTGTGTCTTATGTGTTTAGATTCAGACTAGCTTGGGTTTAGAAGAATTATGCAAGAGATCATTGTTCTTTATAGTAGCCATTTATTCTTACTGTGCTTTATTTATTATTACATATTATTTTTAATTTATTGAGCTCCGTGCCTTTCAGAATGAATGAGCATTGTTAGCTTTTGTCAACTATACCTAGCATAGAAATAGAAGTGGTGCATAGTCCATAAAGCAAATAAATTCCTCTTTCAGATCAAGGGGAAAACAGATACTATGGGTAAGTGTCCCCAGCTTTTAGCATCCATTGGGTCATTGTTATTAGAGCTAACATGGCATTTAAAAACTACCAGTTAGTTTTGTGGGAGTCCTGTCATGAGTTTGGAAGATGAAGAGGAGTGTTGTCAAGTGGTGAGTGGCTGTGGTCTCACTTGGTGTGATGGGAGCAGCACAAATAGCTCCTTCTCTGTAGTGGGATCTGCTGCCTCCTTGCTGCTTGTAACTATAGGCTCCTATTCTGAAATAAAAAGATAACTACTTGAATTGCTTTTGCAAGATCATCTCTTTAGGGCAGAGTTTGTATTGGACATTGGAGTCAGTATCACTATAGCAATATCTCTTAATGTCCAAATTAGTAAGTAACTTTCATAAACATTCTACATTTTCTCAGTGTGTCTGATTTGCAGACACTACCTGTAAAATTCTCCATATGGAATTTGTCTGCATCCTGTCTTGAAACATTTCTTGCAATTACTTGCTGCAGAGTTCTGTTAGTCTGTAAGTTCTCATAGTTGAAGCTAATTTTATTTCACCTACCATTCTTTGTGTCACTGCAATTGATATTTCAGATATTTCTGGGGCCTAGGAACAATACTCATCTTGAAATTGTTCTTCATGAGTGGTCTGCAGGACCTGAGGGAGAACATTTTATGGATTATTGTTTTGTTTTCTACAAATAGAGGCTAAATTGGAATATTAACCAATCAGAATTTATTATACATTTAAAAAATGTTCGAGAAGGAATATTCTAATGTACAATTGGAAATATGGGCTGCTGTGGTATCCATTTTTCATGTTTACTTTTACTCTGAAGTAAATTCTTTGTTCCATAGATGACACACATATTTCATTGATTAGTTTGTAAATCTAATACCTTTTTTTTTTTTTTTTTTTTTAATGGTTGTTTTGTTTGTTAACTTTATGGCTGTTTACAGCTCAATCCTATTTATTAAGTTTATGGAAAGAGTTTTCATTTAACTGCTCATTTTCCCCAAGAAAGATCATTTACCTTGTAATGTTTTCAAAAATATTTTCTTTTCAAATCTTGAGTTTCTTCTAATGAGTAATGCTAATTACTCATGTTTAAATGTTGAAAATCACTAGTTTTACAATGAATAGAACTATGTATCCTGTTTCAGAACCAGGAAGAGATGCTTCTTTGTATTTAAATTTGAGGTGAAAGTTTGTAAGTTATGTACATTTAATGGAAGAGCTGTCAAATGAGACATTTGGTATGGATATCTTGATATCTTTTACTATATTACCAATGCTTGACCTTAATTATTTTTAATTTGGGGAAGAGTTAAAGAAACTAATGTTTGGACTGTACTGTGCTCTGAAAGTAGTTTCTGAAGCCTGAGGAGATGTTTAGATGGTAAATGTTTTAAAAAGTAAGTGCATGTACTGATTTTTGTATTTCACTGAGTTGGCCAATGAAAATACATGAATCAGATTCACTGTGCATCACATCTCTTACTCTCATGCACTGGCACAGTATTACAGTTCCGAAGTGAAGATATAGTTAAATCTGAAACAAATGGCTTTTATTTAAATAATAAAAAAAGACATTCTTACACCTAATAGGTTGAAAACCTGCACAGCGTTGTCAATCTAAACCATGTGATGGTTCTTCCAGCTTATGTTTTATTTCAGAGACTCGTTAAATCCATACCTGTTTTTATTTAATTTTTTTTTTTTTGTCCCAGGATACTCAGATCAATGAAGTGTGTGTGTATGTACATACTTATTCAACTTCCCATAGAATTTTAAAGAAATTATAGTTAGTTAAAAATAACTTTATGGAGGGCAAATGTTTGTCTTCAACTCCCTCTATCTGCCTATTTCTGTTTGGCTTTGTGAATTTATACTTTTTCGTAAGTTGATCCATCAGATGGATTGAAATCAGCAGAGAAGATGTCTGCAACTGTTCCATATAGGTGTCTGGGTAAATAGATGAATAATATAGTGAAGAGACTTTGTGGACTAGTAAGGAATTTAGTTATTCAGACTTAAAAAACAAGGTTAATATCTTTGTGCTTAGATGGTATGTTTCTGAAATATTTTTCCATTCTGGTCGAACTCTAATTTCTCTATTAGGTTTTCTATGAAGGTACAGCTATGCCCAAAGTATATTAAACAGAAACATGATTGTAGCTGCCTGTCTTGCACTAGTGTGTGACTGTACTATAGCCTGTTGTTTCAATTTCTAGGTGTGTGTTAGTGCCCTAATGACACAGAGGGTAACTACATTAGTCTGTTAGTAATTTCTGACAAACAAATTATTTTATATGCTGAAGCTTTTTCTGACAGTAGATAGAAAGTTTTGACAAACATGCATTGCACAGCAAGTGTCCAATTCTAAAGAGCAAAATAAATGCAAACCACCATTATGGGGAACACAAACAGCCTGAAAGCAAGTTATCAGTAAGCAAATAATTGTTGAACTGTTATGAATGGAATACGATGTTGAAATAGGGCATGATTGGCTGATGTTACATATGTCCTTGATTACCTTCCTTGTGCTTTTATCCTAGTAAGTGACATTCTTTGTGTTCCCTTGGATGGCTAGACAGTCTGACACTGAAGAAGAATAAATATTGCATGTGGTACACATTAAGCTGTCATCTAGGACAGCATTTATAAAAAGTAACTAGAAAAATTCATAAGAAATTCTGCAGTGCTACAGTTTCCTGGCTCCAGTCATAATTGTCAAAGTTCTTGACACATTCAGGTCTTCTGAAATGATTTGGGTTTACAGTTACTTGGTGTATGAATAATTATTAAGGATTTGTTTTCTCTCATGATGCAGACTGTTAATGTTAGTTCTGAGAATGTTGCATTTTCATTAAAGCCCATGTAGTAAAAGAAAAATAAAATACAAGCTGGGTGCATGTAGGTAGTCCTCCTGTAGAAGTCAGAACTAGGAGATGTGTATGTATAAAATAAAAGCAATTGCTGAAATGAAAAAGGCTCTTTTTAAAATTCTGTCTTTGAATGTTGGTGGAAAATCCACTATGAGCATTATTGTCACTACTGTTGTATTTTGGAAATAGACCTACTTTTTTGTGTAAAAAAACAGTCTGTTTTAATTTCAAGTCAGTAAAGAAAGACTCAAAACTAACATAGCAGAATATCATAATCTCTGTGAGATCAAGAGAGAAAACCCCTTTTGAGCTATCTAAGGTGATGAGTTAGTATCTGAATGGTAATTATTTTAATCTTTAATTTTGATAGGAGGAAAATGTAGTAGTTACATTCTTCATGTTCTTTCAGTCTCTAAATTTCTTGTGACAGTTTATACATTGACCAAGAAAAATTCAGTGACTCCTTTGTCTTCCTGTGTATTTGTCTAGTGCTTTGCATAATACTGTGATACTCTCTGGAGTTAGAAAATTTCACTATAATAGTTTAAAGAATTTTTGCGGCTGTATGACTGACCATATCAGTGGAATATTCTCGCTGTTTAAAGTGTTTATGGTGTGCTCTGGTTTTGCTGCATATGAGAATGCAGCCTTGTTCCAAGTGTGGGTACCTGTCTTTCTATTTGTGGTAGTATTGTCTAACTCATGTGGTCGTTTGTTTAAATGATTTTACTGAATTAAGAATAACTCATAATGGAGTAGAGCCTGGTACCACCTCACCAAGTTATCTGAGGACAAGCAGAATTTTACAGGTGACATTGTGCTTACTGTCATCCCTCTTCTAAGTTATAAGACCTCATTGTGAGTAGCTTGGAAAGGGAAAATAGAGCCATTAGGTCTTTCATAAATTTGTGTCTAATGTTGAGTGAAAACCCTTAAAACAATTCTTAGAATAGAACTGGAAAAAAATGTGTATTCATGGGAACAGATGGAGCTGAAACACCTGCTTAGGTTGAAGAAAGTTTTCTCCAACTGTAACACTGCTCAAGTGTTACAGGTAACTGTTAACTCTGTAGACCACTACAGAGCACAAAATATTTGCCCAACTGGTAAATTGAACTGTAAGTCCCACTGTGGGAAATTGCTTTGCTGTGCTCCAAACAGCAGTTATCTTAGTAATTGTACCTGAATTCTTTTGTGGCTAATAGACAGTTGATATCCTTCTTACCGCGACTGAATTATTTTATTGCAATATTACTAATTCTAAAAATTTCAGATAAAATGTGTTTGTGTAGTTTAAGATGGTCTGAGTGTGATTTTTAATTGGTACTCTGAGAGCACTGGATCTGAGTTAAGAATGTGCATAACCCTGCATTTCACATTCTAAACCGGCGCTCACAACAAGGAGCTTATCAGAGCAAATTGTCTAGTCCATCCCCTTCCTCACTCAAAACCTAATGACCCTTTATCATCATGGTTTAGATTGCTGGACACAGATGTGAGAAAATACAAGTAATCTACAGGTAACTACAGTAGCTGCACTGATGTTCTCAGAGAACTGACTGCTGGGAAGATAAAAAGCTTCCCACAGAGCCTGTGACTTTCCAGCAGCAAAGCACATCATGAGCTCATACATGAAGTTTTATTTGCTGAAGATTCACAATAAGATGCATTAGGACATTCAGCAGGGACCCTTCTTAGATGAGCACAAGAATTCAGTGAGGTTGTTAGTTGATGCACTAGTGCATGGCTTCACACTAAAACTAGAAAGTCCAACAATACCAATAATGTTTCTTTTTGAGTTCATCAGAAATGACAGCTGTAATATGATACTGAAGGTAACACCATTTGTTCCTTGATAGTAAATGATCTAATCTCATTGGGTTTTTTTTGTTATGGGAAGTATTCATGTGGGAAGTAAACACTCTTCAGGAAAAAAAAGCAAAACTGCTGGTTCTTGAAATACAGAGTTAGCAGTACATGCTAGAGATGAAGGTAGAAGTGAAGTCTTTCATGAAAATACTGGTGTATGATTAACTGCCATCTTTTTTTTATCATCACCTTTTGTTGTAATTGTGAAGTAGATCTAAAAATCTTTGTGTATGTGATTGGATATTCTGCCAGAGAGTAAGAAGGAAATAAAATAGTCTTCAGATAAACTTCACATACTTTAAGGTTAAAAAAGTAATTATCTTGTTTACTGGTTTTTTTTAATAGCTTTGTAATTCAGGAAACTGCTGTAGTAAGATTTTTATTTTTAGTGATTCAGTAAGGTTGAAATGTATCTATTAAACTAGATGGGAATGGTCAATGTGAATTAGTCTGTCTGCATTTTCTTTCATTTCTAAAGTGACTTAAGTATAAACACAGTTACTTATG
This sequence comes from Ramphastos sulfuratus, assembly GCA_013399055.1. Taxonomy (NCBI): domain Eukaryota; kingdom Metazoa; phylum Chordata; class Aves; order Piciformes; family Ramphastidae; genus Ramphastos; species Ramphastos sulfuratus. Next base: position 60,013 of record WBNM01006951.1, read on the forward strand.
TAGAAAAAATAATTTGGATGCTAAAATCCTTTTGATTGTGTTTCTTTTAATCATCAATAAGTTTGGGTTTTGTGAGGAGAGAGAACATAGCATGAATGGTAAAGGTCCTCTACAAATGAGGAACTGCAGAGGGTGATATTAATTACTAAGCAGGCAATAAACATTACAGTGGTGTTCTTTACATTAAATGATAATCTTGCAAAAATCCTAAATCCCAAGCTAAACAAAAACTCTGAACAACTTTTTCTCACTCAGAAAGAAACAAACAAAAAAATTGTACAAATAACATACCCCCACCTCTGGTAGTCTGAAGGAGAATAACTGATGTCTCATTTTTAATGTAAGTGATTGCACCCTCTTTGATCACCCTGAAGGCTTCTGTGTTCTCTTACTGATCCTGGGGAGTTACTCCATCAGGATTCAGTGCTGCTCTCGGTGGCAGACCTTTGAGCAGGAGCAGGTAGGGCTGGCTGTAAGGCTGTGGCTCTCAAGCTGAGCTAGTGTCAATAACAGTCTCCTTAATTTTCTATTGTATCCTTGATCCTCCATGAGAGGAGATGACAAGTTACTGTGAAAACTATATTCTGTTTGCTCTTCATATTACTGCTTGCCTCTTGTACTTTTTATGTCCATTTTCCAGTTTATGCCAACCTGAATGCTAACAAGAAAATTCAAATTGCAGAGCCCAACAGACACTTAAGAAATTGTTTTCAGCGATTCCACGTACCTTTTGGTTCATGGTAAAGAAGTGTTTTCTGTCTTTCACTAGCATATAGGAGCTACAGATATATATATGTACATGTACAGACATACGTATCTGTATGTGTGTGCATATATATATGTATCTGTAATAATGTAATTATATTACTATATATTATGCACATATATACATTATCTTGTTCTCTTTTGTCTTTTGAGGAAGACAAAAGAAGTAAGGAGATATTCGTATTGTAAGACTGAATCCCCCTCTTTTTCTTTGTCTCGAGATTAATTATAATGAAATCTATGGACAAATTGCAGAAAACACTTGATATATCCTTTTTATGTTATATACTGTTTCATATTCTGTAGTGGCTTTAGTTCTCAGCCACAGTAGACATACAGAAAACCAGAAAAAAATGTTGGCTGTTGCAAAGTTTTGTTTGAGCTTTTTAAACTGAGTGATTAGCAGAAATAATGACCCTGTCAGCCTTAATCACATTAAAATGTGGTTAACATCATTTAATTTTTTCCACTTAATATGCGAAAATTTCCAGTAGATTTGCAGTGAAGGCCATTGAAATTCCATTAGAACAAGAATAAAAATTTCAGGCATCATTTATTCAGAGAGGGAATAAAGGTCTCGACTGAAAACTGCTGAATCTTTCTATTAGGGAAACTATGAATCATTGCACTGAGCAGTACCTTCAGCTTCTATAGTACTGAATCTGGGTTGCTTCTGAATGAATGGAGTAATGCATTCGTGTCGTGTTTTGCTGGAAACTACAGCATTTAAGTTTTGCATAAATTCAGGAAATGCTTTCTTTTTAAAAGATTACTAATCAGTATTATATAACTGCCTTAGAACTGGGGAAATACTTCTGGTTTAGGCATCTCATCACTGTTGAAGTTCCATATTTTGCATTGTTTTCATTAAAATGTTAAGAAAACGTATCATCTTTCTGATTAATACATAATGTATAGTTTTGGTTTCTTTGTGGTAAATAACAAAATGAGGATGTGTGCAGCTATGGCTGCAATGTTAGGTCATGTCACATCTACACTCTTGGTGTTTCTTGTTGCACGCATGTACCAATAAAGTAGCTGTGTGAATGTGCTAGGCAAACTTATCGACTGCATCTTTTTCTAAGAGAAATTCCTATTTCTAGGAAAGATGTAATGTTTGTTAGCTTTACTGTCCACTCTGTTTACATTCCCTTTTTTTTGTCCTTTACCTGTGTAAAGAACTTTTATGTACATTCCATGTTTTTCTAGCCTCTACCAAAGGACCTTTAAAGCAAACATTACTGTATGTATTTGATAAGATATAATACCTCTATTGAATTGGTTTTGTGTCTCTGGTACACACGTAGTTACCTATAGTGAATTGGGATGGGGGCCATTTTTGTTTTTTAAATTTGTATTTTGTTCCTGAACCTAGTTTACTTCAGGCTATTGCATAATTACTTTGATCTCTTTCTGGTAGGAAAAAATATTTAAATGCATTGGATTTGTGCAGAGCATGAATTATACAGTTTCAGTAGTTGTATGATTCATATTCATATTTTTAACAAAATGTAAGAATGTACAATGGTAAACATTTAATGTGGTGCTAAATACTGTAAGATACACAGTGGCCAAAGAATTTTTCTTTGAAATAGCTGTTACTAAACATAAGAATTGAGCAGACATAACACAAATCTGTTAGTGCTTCTGATCCAAATTTGCCTCTGTATGTTGAGGAACAAAGGAAACTGAATAGGAGGTGGGTCCCTGGCAAGGATCAGAACTTCTAACCCTGCAAATGAGATGAAGAAAGTAACAGTGTGGGAGTGAACAAAAGCTGGGGTAGGAGGGGGGTGTAAATTGAATGATGGGGTGTGAGTTTTGGGAGTTGTGTTTGGAAGCATCTTGCTAAAGAGCTCTTGAATCAGGATAGAAAGCTTTGAAGACTGAAGGATGACACTGGGAGAAATAACTAGAGCGATCAACAACATCCAGAGTGGGATGTCAGATGCAATGGGAATGTGACCAAATTTTAGGAAGAAACATCAGAAGAGACTGTACTCAGATTTTTCTCCTTAGAAAAGCACAGCATGGAATTCAGAGGTACTATGTGGTTTTGTTTCTCTGCTCTTAGCAAGTATCTGTGACGTCTTACAGCAGAACTCCTTATATCTTCCTGCTTTAGTCTGTTGAGGGGTGAGAACTCACTGTGCAGCTCCTTTAGCTCAAAGATAATTTGTGTAATGGTATGCCATGAGTACACTCAGTTTAGAATTCAGCATGTTTATTGTTTGCTTTTTTTTTAGACATTGTAAATTGCTACTATATTAAGTGTCTTAAACAGTCCAAAATTAGAAGATTTTAAAATTAAAGTTGCCAGTGCATTTCAGAATCCATGTCCTGCCCCAAAGTGTTGTCTGTGCATGGATGTACCAAACAGGTCCTGTTCCATGAAAAGGACAAGCTTGCTCTTGAGGGTGCAGTAAGGCTGAGTAGGGTAAGAAACTTCTAATAATGGGATTCTCTTCCTCTAGAGCAATACTTATGTAGAACTGGAGGAGGACATAGGATATCTTTATGTTAAAGGCATTTTACGTGCCTGGAGGCCTGGCGATGGGGAACTGGATTTTATTTCTATCTCTTTTAGGTTTTTGTTTCTGTGGCCAAGTAAGAAAATTCCATTAAAATGTTGACACATTTAAAAATAATTACACTCTTAATTGTCTTTATTTGTCCAATTAAGATAATTAACTACAATGTTCTTATTAGTGCTGTTTTTAAAATGTGTAGCTTGCCCAAATTCTAAAATTCCTCATTGCCAGGTTGTGCTACAAGTACTGCAGCCATTTCTGCCTTGCCCCATGCTCTGCTCTTGAGTGGAATTGGTAACTATACATAGACAAGTTTTGATTTCTCTTACATTTTATTTTTGAAGAGCAGATCTCATCAAGTCTAATTTTCCAAGAGGTTGAGTCTTGTTTACAACAGTGATTCCTCATTTATACTTGTTCTTTAAAAAGCAGTGGGGACATGGTGAACAGCAGTTAGCATGTGTGGCATGATGACCAGTCTGCAAGCCTGGTCAGCTGGTTATTTCCAACCGAGTCAAATATGTGGTGGTTGAATTCTTCATACCTTTCGCCCAGTGGAGGTACTGTTTTTTACAGAATGTGTAGGAACTTCATTTGTTTGAGATTGAAACCTCTTTTGTCTCTCTTGGATTTCTGCATAGCCTTTATGTACTTTTGAATTCACAAAGTGTAGTGCTTCCTTGTAACTACATGGTAATCCCTAAATTACTGTAATGCCTCCTCTTTGTTTAGTACAGAACCAGTTACTGTTGGTAGCTACACAGTATAATGACATTCATAAATTAATTAAGAGGGTTTTTTTTAACAGCTGATTGTTTTGCACTTAGTATTGGGAGGCTGTTCACTGAATTTCACTGTTGCCTTGGGTTGAAAATGTCTTGCTAATTTCCATCCTACAGTTTTCCATTACTCACTCATTTCTTTGGTGGTTCTGGCAGCTTTATCCTGTGGATTAAATAGTATCTTATCTAACTGATGTTTACCTCCAGTACTTATTTTGAAGCATTGTCAATTTTGTCTCTGTCATTTACATTGGTTCCCATTCCTCTGATAATCTTAGACCTGTTCTGAGTTTAGCTGACCGCAGCTGCGCATACTACTCCACATGCTTTCTACAAATACCTTACATGCAGGCATAATGCATCCTGTTAAACAATGGGGAGTATTTCCAGTAGGACCTGCAGGCTACATTTGTGTTTTCTCTGCTGCATTGTCTTGGTGGCTTAGATTTGCTTCGTAGAAGGCTAACCCATCATCATCCCTCTTCTATGTCACTTCCAATTGATGGCAGTGGTGGCTATCCTTGAGGAAAAAGGTCTTCTGCTATTTTATTGAATGTAAACTTTATATGCAACTAACGTTTGCATCAATGTCATTAATGTATTTAAACAAGGTCAGTCCTAAGTTTGATGCTTGTGACACTTAATTAACTACATCCTTACACGTGAATTTTTCTCCCATTAACAGATCCTGTGCATTACTCAGTACTAAGTCTGTACAAATCCACTTCCTGTTGTCCAGCTGAATGAGTAATTTCACACATAGCACACTACCTAGTACTTTATAGATGTATTTCTCCTGCATGGAAAATCATATGTAATATCAATGAGAGAATGAATTCATCAAGACATGCTTGCTTTTTTTTTAAAAAAAAAAAAAAAAATTACTTGTGTTTACCAAAGTCATTTTCTGTGATCCTTTCTTCTTTGATGGTGCTACTGCTCAACTGAACCAAGTCTAAAATAGAATGATATATGTTGATTAAAGGATTTCTTGATGGAGAAGTAGATAAAGTATTATGTCCCATGTCCCTGAATAACTGCTCGCTATGATTTCTTTTTTTTCTTTTTCTTTTNTCCCCTCTATGATTTCTTTTTTTTCTTTTTTTTTTTTTTTTTTTTTTTTTTTTAGTATTTTTTCCATTGACTTGGTCTGATTTTAGCCGTAAAATACTTACCAGGGCTCTTACTGATTGAGCAGGCCTTTTCCAAGTTGAAATTCTGTGGCATTTCTAAAATATCATTTCTAAAGAATCCATTAAAATAGGAATGGTGTTTTTTATTGGTTACTGAAACTTCTCTTACAACTCATGCTAAAAGAGTGTAAGTGATTGCGATTAGGCAGTTAAAGAGAGTTTTTCATGGTAAAAAGGCAAGTTGAATAATTCACTATTGCTTTGGCTGTATTGTATCATTTTAGTCTTCAATTGCATGGTTGGGTGAAGTGTTTTCTACTGCTGTTTTGAACACAGAGAAAGTAGAAATAATTTTATAGAGGCTGGTAGAAGTCTAGGGCTTTTTTACTTGGAAAATTTAATATTTTATATTATTTTTTAATGATAATGCACTGTATGTCAATAGGGGTTTTATTTTCAGTAGATGAGACCACATCCCATGCTTATTTGAACCACTTTGAAAAAGTGAAATGATGTGATGTTTAGCTACAGAGAAATGTCAAAAACAATGCATTTATATGATATGAAAGATTTGCAAGTGCAAGCTAGCAATTGATAGTAATATTATAATTAGCTCTTTATACAGCCTGTTTTTTATTCATGACCATTTTCATTTATGTTGACAACTATCATGTATGCCACCACACAGGGAGCCATTTCTTTACTCAGAAGAGGCTAAACATGAATTAGTATGGTTTTGGGCTTATGTTCTGGCTTTCTATTGAAAAATGGTTTCTGGGACAAGTCATAAAAATGAAAGTAGCTTGCATTTTAGGTTTGTTTTTTTTTATCCTATAGTTGTTAGTGCTAGTGTTTATAAAGTTAAAACATACCACAGGGCACTGTAACTTCAAGGCGTATTGTTATCAGTCAGTAGATGTTTGTTCTTAAAATTGCTGGGGGACATTGGGTGCATCCTAACTGCATAATCTATAAGAAAATGAAGATAGGTCAACTAGTAGCTTTATATTAAATAATATTTAAGTTTTGTGTTTGCAAATAAATATATTTTGTACGTACTCATCCACAGAATAATTGTATTTATCTCTGACAGAAGTAAGTCTACTTTGTCATTCCATTTTCAACCATAAAAATCTTCATGTCTAACAGATCCTTTACAGTCTGTCAAATCTGTTACTGTCTGGAGCATAATTTGAGACACTTATTCACACTTCTGAAAAAAAATCAAAGTTAGTATTCCTCTAGGACAAGTATGTTTTAGTAGATAATTCGGCCATTATTTTTTTTTCCCAATTCACCGTAGTTTAGACAGTAAACAGACTGTCTGTAGAATTGATTTTTCTTTTTTTTTTTTTGTGACAGCTTTTCAAATTAATGAAGTGAATTTTATACAAGGCATCTCTGCACACCATGAAAAACCCTAACTCATTCAGTGTTTTACTTGGACATGGACATGTTCATATTGCAGTACAGTATATGCTGTTGCATTTATTAGTCAATATTTTGAGGACATGTATCATCAGGAGGTAAGACTGAGGAACACCATATGATTTTGTATAAGTGTCTTGACCACTTAAGATCAAGGTTAGTTTCTAAAGCAGCCTTTGAAAAGAGGAGAGGGATGATGCTTTAAGAAAGAAGTGAAAACAGGAGCTCTCATTCAAGTGCTCTAAACTGCACTCAGAAGAGCTTAACTAAGGCAGGGAGCAGAGCAATGTTAGGCATCTAAGTCAGGTGTCTGAAACGGAAGCCTTATGTGAGTTGCTGTAGTTCAAATATTAACCATAACTAAGTAACTCTTTCATTGTTATGCCTTAAATGATGATATTTCTCTTGATAATATCAAAGTTAATGTCTGATTTACCAGGTAGAATATTCCAGTCTAATAACAAACTTCACCTCTTCTCCATCAAAAAACCCCTACATACTCTGATATCACCAACTTGGTGATTCTTATTACTAGTCTCATTAAAATTGTTTCTTAGAGTGTCACTTATACTGTCATGTGATCACAAAGTGTTAGCACTTTGGGGATGGGGATAGCATCCAAGGGGATGGGGAAGGTAAGCAGAGTTTATTATGTTGAAGCTAATGTTATTGTGATGATATTTGACTTTTACAATTTGAATAATTAAATAGTTTTTAACAGTAGGTGGAGGAGGAAGAGAGCCTTTGATAGGAATTCTGTGCTCTGGAGAGGCTCTGCAGTTAAGATCACATGGACTAATTCTGGAGAAAAGAGGAAGGCATCTCACTCTTATCTCTAAGCAGGAAAGGATATTTAATTAAGAACTGGAGGGGAATATTCTGACCCAGTTTGTTTAGGTTTCATGGAACTGTTGTAAGACATTTAACAAAAGCCAAAAGTAACATGTTATAGTCTGCTTTTGTGTTACTCGTTGTAGGATTTTTAATTAGCACTAGCGGAATGCATTCCCAATTACTCTTTATACTGGCACATTTCAAGTGTTGCTAGTATATATTGGTTTCATTTCACAGATTTTTTTATATAGAACATGTGGTTTTTTAGGGAGTATGGCCTCGTGTTTGCTTATGTGCACAGAGTACATAGAAGAATCAAAGAATATAAATTTAAAGTGTTGTCTGTTGACGCTTCATTGGATCAAATACTCTGGTTATGCATGGCTTAAAATTTTGTATGGAGTTACATATTTGAGACCTCTGTAGTAGTGTTTGTATGAATTGTCCTACTTTTTTGGTACAGAACCCTTAAGAACACAGTTTTCCATGTTTTCTCACTTGCTCCCTGTGATAGGACAAGGAGCAATGGATATAAGCTACAGCACAGGAGCTTCCACCTCAACACAAGGGGGAACTTCTTTACTGTAAGGGTCACAGAGCACTGGAATGGGCTCCCCAGAGAGGTTGTGGAGTCTCCTTCTCTGGAGGCTTTCAAGGGCTGGGTGGATGCATTCCTCTGTGACCTGAGATATGGTCCTGCTCTGGCAGGAGGGTTGGACTCGATGATCTCTTTGGGTCCTTTCCAACCCCTAACACCTTGTGATCCTGTGAAGAGTCTTAATTCTTCACGAATGATGCTTTTTGCAAATTTTAAAATAGAATTACCTGGACTGACATTTTGTCAGACGGAATTTACTATATAAGATCCTGAAAAATTTTTTCTTACTGTAACCTCTATATAGATTAGCAGAAAAAGTAATCCTGGGTTATTGTACCTGTTTCTGTCTGTCTTTCTACCATCTTGACATTTTCTAACTTCAAACTTGGTAGTAGGTTATCAACCACTTTTCTACTATGCATACTTTATTTCTCCTAGTTACAGAAGTATTTTATCCATTAACTAGTGTCTGTGCTTGATTTACAACACTATGTTTGCTGGCATTATTTCTTTCACAGTTCCAACATCTTGCAAGCCCAAAACAGCTGAAAGAGTTTCATGTCAGTTAAGCCAAATCTTTATAAGAAATACATTAAAGAAATGGTTAGAAATGGTCAGTAGTGTAAAAACATGAAATGTTATGTCCTGTGTTTTTAACGTACCGTTAAACAGCAATACCTCATGTGGCTTTCTAGTCCAGATAACAAAGAACTCTATACTACTACTACCACATTCTAGTTTGACAATTTGTCAGCAGAATTATATCTTGAATGCTTTAAGTGCTTTCATACAAATTTCCAGAGTACTGCCTTGATTTACACCACCACCTCCAGCAATTAATACTTTGTGCCTTGGAGAATGTCGTTTTGAGTGATATAATATAGGACAATTTTTACTCAAGAGTCATGCCATATACAAGCATTCTCCAATAGTAAACACCAAAACTGATTGAACTCGGCTTCATGGCATCTTTTTTGAGTGGTAAGCTAACTTAAGGTATTCCCATCCTAAAGTCTTTGCTTGTGCATAACCTTTCGGTTATCTTGGTGTAACCACTGTTAAGGATACATGGGAAAGTGAATTGGTCCAAAAGGGGTAGGAAGGGGGGATATGAAAGAAATTAATTCCCTGGACAGCTTTTTGCCAGATTATTTTTTGTTGGTGAACAACTCAAGGATGCCTGCAGGAAGTGCTGGTAGGATCCCAGCTCCATGTGCAGCTGGTAGCAGAAAAGCAAGTGTAACATCTGGATGGATAAGAAATGGGATGAGAAGCTCATGTCCATGTTGTAAGAATGTTTCTTTAGGATCTGGGATGCAGCATGAAATAAAATAGTGGGTGGAATATTGGTCACCCCATCTAGCAAATAATTTTGCAGAATTATAAAGGATTTAAGATAATGGCTGTGACAGAGATCAAGGCCCTGGAAAAACTCACTTTGACACACATGAGGCAGAGAGCCTGGGATTACTTACATTTCAAAGGAGAACCTTAAAGGAAGTTATAAACCCATCTACAATAAATAGCAAGTGACAGTGCTAATCAGGAACTTCTTTTCTTATTATAATACCAGTTGAAATTACAATGAAGTTTAAAAGTGTGAAATGCAAATCTAGCGGAATTAAATACTTGTATACCTATTCTCTTAAAAGATTCCTGAGATCATTGTATGTGTCACAGGTATCCAAAGAGGTTCTAGTAAACAATTTTAAGGACTATCCCACTGCATGTTTCAAGGCTTAACTAAGTCAATCTGTGTTGGAGATGCAAGTGACATGTAAAATGTGAGCTAGTTTCTCTGTGTTGGCCTCTTGTGAGGTTGTGAGGTTCATCTGGATGCAGCGAGAAAACACTGGAGGGGATACAGACATCAGTCTCCGGAAGGTACTGAGGAACTTAAAGCACTCAGGATGCACAGGATAAATGAAATTCTGAGTTTCTGAAGCTTTTGTCATGAGGGGCTGAGAAGAGTCTTCTGGCCAGGGAGAAGCCCAGTGTGTGGAGGAACTGATTTGTTCTGAAGTGTTGCTAGAAAGTATTTGCAGGTATGGAGTGGGACAGAGCCTTTTGAAATCTAAGGATTGCTATGTTCCTTCTGTCCATCTGGGAACAGGGAGTGAAAAAAGAAATTCATAGATGTCATTTGAAACTGAACTGCCTAGTTCAGTAAAAGGTACTGCCAAACCTTCTGTAGACTCGTTTTCATAAAACACAATCATGGTGGGGAAGAAAGTACCCTTTTATTCTTTAATATTTTCCTGTTTAGACTTCCTTTCTCTTTATGTAGTGCAAGAAGAAAGGGATACCCTAAAAAAAAAAAAAAAAAGGAAGCAGTAAGACTTACAACATGTTAATCTGTTACAGCAGAGTACCACCTGTGTTCCCTGCTTCCTGTTCTTAACTTCTGCCACTGACCTATTTGTGGCAGAAAGTTGCTGTATACTTTGGTTTCATCATTTTCACCAGTTCATTCTTTGTTGATTGTATAAATTTATAATGAAAGCTTACTGAGGCTGTGAATGTTTCTTATTTATAGAAGATACATTTATAGAATTTTTATATATATATATATATATATGTAGAACACTGAGAACAGTGGGATCTGATCTTTGTGAAGTCCATGCATGCTAACAGAAGAGAAGGGAAGGACATCACCTATGACCTGTGTCATGTAGTACTGTTGCTTAGTTAAATTAGGTCTTCCTCTCCTATCACACCAAAACAACTAAACCTAGTGGTGCTCCATAGGAGAGCATTTTGGAGCCTGGCAAAGATACACTTTTTGCCTAATTTATCATCACTTTAGATAACTTGTGGATAATACATGTTGCCTATTTATTACTTGTCTAAATTGTCAGGTGACTCTAATGTTTTGTTTTGTCATTAATTTCATGGTCTTGCATATATTGAAAAAATACACTACATATTGGGATTTATATTAAGCTTTTAAGGGTTTCGGTGTCTTACAGCATTCTCATAAGTAAGATAGGAAATATTGGCTGGATGGAAACTACTGGAAGTTGAGTATACAAGGTTAGTTGGAAGACAATACACAGACTGTGGTTATCAGTGGTTCACTTTCCAAATGGCAGGATACCTCATTACGAGATCTGCAGAAGCAGCTGCTGGTCGAATTCTGTTATGTATTTCCGTTAATGACCTGGATGATGAACATTCTTGTTAAATCTGTAGGTGACCTCAAACTAGATGTCCAGGTATCTATAGAACAAAATCAGAATTTAGGAGCATCTCAAAAAAACAGAAGAAATCATTAAGGGGTGGGGCTGGGGGATTAGAAATCTAGGTACAATTTCTGAGAAAGGTTTTATGCAAGAATACTCAACTAAGCAAATGTATTATAAAGAATAGCTGTTCCAGAAGGGTCATACAGTAAGTTATAAACTGAGCATGAGGTGATGTTGCAGTGCTGCCGCAAAGCAGCAAATGCTATACTGGGTTTTATAAAGAGGCAAATCACCTGATAAATGTGTGAATTAACCCTCTAGCTAATTTTAATGTTTATAAGCCATTATTGCTGAGAACTCTGAGGTTTACACTTGGGGTACAGTGTGCTTCCAAGAACTTTGAGACCAATTGAAGACAGTCCAGAAAAAGGTTCAAAGTTAGAAGTAATAAGTAGCTTACAAGGAAAGCTCAAAATGAAGATCACCTCAGTACCCAAGTATGTAAAACTGCTGTAACGAGATAGGGAGTGTGTATTCCCAGGCCATGTTATATAGACTCAGTTAAACCAATGCATTTCTATTGAAATAAAGGTGGGTTAAGGCTATGCATGTGGAAACCACTTCAACAGTGGGGAGCAGAGCACTAAACAGATTGTTTGGAAAGTTTTAAAAGTCTGGGATTGCTCAGAGCTGACAACAGGAAGAGCCCATTGGAATTGCTAGGTCCTCTTGTTCTTACTCCTCTCTGTAGATTTTTTTTTTTCCCAGTGTAGTTTTGTGTATTTCGTTCACTTCATTTGATGTTATTTTACTATCTACATTTGCTTCTTCTTGTGGTGCTGCCTGGTATTTTCTTCTTCCTTTTGTGCTGTTTTGTTTCTGATAATTTCCAGTCAGCTCAGACACAGAACAGAAAAACAAATATTTCTCTTCCGTGAGTTAGATGGGGATTTTTTTTTGTTTTGCTTGTACAAAAGTGCACTTTAACAAATCCCTTTTCTTCTCAGGGGTCAGTTTTTCAGCTCATTTTGTCTTGCAGGTGTCCACTGAGCTTACATTCTCTCTACAGCTTCTCTATTCCATCTCTACTTCTGATTTCCATCTGAACTCTGTCTCTGTTCCCAGCTGGATCTCTCATGTGAAACTCTGTCAAATATCGATTTGTAGTTAATGTACGTTCTGCAACTTTTGTACCTCTTTATTTTGATTGTCTGTAGGCTTTAGTTTCTTCTGCCTCAGGAACCATCACCATTCTGAAGAGAAGGCATGGTCCCTTCTGCACAACTGCCCTTTCTGGTGTTCTTTGCTTGTTGACCTTCTCAGTGAGTGCCCTTATTTTTAAACATTTATCCAAAGTCTGTTCTGCATCCTGATTTAGTATCAGGAGTTAACTCTCGTAGTTGTTCTGCTTTTTCTGCACTTGAAGTCACTGGCTTGTTTTGTTTAATTTTTCTTTGTCAGGCTGATGCAGAACAAAAATTTAAAATGTCTTTAAATTCTACCTTTGAGTTTTGGAATCTAGTAGTGGCAAGGAAACATTTTATTCTTCACAGCTTTTCTGAGTTAGTAGATATGATATTGTTCTTTATCTCCTCATCAGCCAACAGAACAGTATTAGGTGGAAGTGAGCAACTTAGTCCGTCTTGGCCATTTTCCTGGATCAGAATATTTAGTGCTACTTTAACTTGCAAGTTCTTCAGATCTAGTTTTATTGTCTCAATTTTGTTCTTGGGCCATGTTTTTGCAGTTGTCTTTTTAATTGAATTTGCAATTTTTATTTAACATTTTGTTATCACTGAATGATTGCCTTACTGTCTCTTTGGTCTATATTTTGTTTTCAGAAGTGATACTTTGTCCATTTGTAGCAAATAGAATAAAATTTAACTTCAGGAACTCTGTGTCCATTGGCACACACCCCCCACCCCCCCCTCCACAGAGCCACCTGGAGGGAAGAACCAAGCCACCTCAATAGGGGATGGCTGTTGGATGTCCAGAAATGCTTCAGGAAGATCCCTCCCCTACTACCAAGTAGTATTAGGATAAGCCTTTCTTCTTTCTGCTTTATGTTTTGTAATCAGAATTTAGTTTTGACTCTACTAATAGCAGCATTTTTAGAAACCTAATTAGGACAGAGGATATTTTTAATTGCTTTTAGCGCATACACTGTTTTCATATAGTTTTCAGTTTACTTTGTCAAGAAGGGCTTTCATCTTGAGCACTTTCTTGTTTCTTAAAAGTAGTTTCAGCTGCTAATAATGGGCATTTGATATACCAGTTTTGCTGTGTGGAGTTTTGTTAGCTTTTCATTTTATTAAAGTTTAGTGTGGTTGGTTTGTTGAGAGGTTTGGTGGTGGTGATTTTTTTTTTTTTTTTTTTTTTTTTTTTTTTTTTTTGGTTTGGGGGTTTTTTTTTGGGTTTTTTTTTTTTTTTTTTTTTTTTTTTTTTGGGTGTGTGCATGGTTTGTTTTTTTTTTGGTTTTTTGTTTGGTTTTTTTTTTGGTGTTGGTTTTTTTTTTTTTATTGTTGGTTTTGTTTTAATTAAGATTTTCTTAAGCCTTAGTTTTCTCTCTTACCCTAAAATCCTATACTCTTCATCATTGTTATCAAGTACAGTATGAAACAATGGAGACATACTCCAGGATTTGCTTAACTTAGCAACAGCCCAAATGACTTTACTGATGTTGTCCTTACACAGACAGAGCATTTTGGTGCAAAAATTACTCACTGAAGTAAAATGCTTACCATTTGTGAAGACAGTTTTGTTCTGTTTAGTGAATTTAGTTATCCCTAACAGGAAAACAAACTTAAACTATTACTTTATTAGTCAAGCATTCTTGTTTTGGGGAAAAATATTAGAAACATTTATTTATATTTGAGCATTTACCTTTTTTGTTGTTGTTTTTCTTTATTTTGATCACCATTAGGGGAATTCCTGGTACTACTTAGTAATTTTTGTGACATTGAAAGTCACAGAAGTGGAAGACTCAGGCAGACTGTCTGTACAGAGTGGGATGCAGTACCTTATTCTTTTAGTGAGGCTGTAGCAGGTCTGATGTCAGTCACTTCAGAGACCTTTAGACCTCAGTGCTCATTTACTGCTAAAATGTACCAGCTCTGCTCCTGCATTATGAAGATCATCTGTCAACACTTTGAGATATTCTCCTTTGTTATTAAGCTTGTGATGCTCTACACTGTCAGGTTTTTTGCCAATTATAGTTAAGGTACAATGGTGTATTCACTGGATCAAAGTCTCGCACTGGTGGTAGAGGAATGATTTGTAAGTCTTTATTCATCTGAATTGTACAATAGAATACCTGAGGAATGCAAATAATCTCTCCAAGGACTCAATAGAAAAGCTGTTAAAATGACAGTCTAGGACTATTATTATTCTGAATTGGTGTTTTAGCCAAAGTAATTATTTCTTATCTTGTTGTTCCACAATAGTTCTTGGTTTGTTAGTTACGATGACCATATTTACCAAACAGAATTTGAATCCAATTTGGACATTGCTTTCATGCTCATTTCACTTTTTCGAGTTAGAATGTTTTGTTCTGTCTTTTGCTTGGTATGTTATTTAATTAGCGTAGAGACCAATGGTAGGTACTTTCTTTTAAAAAAAAAAAATACAAAAAGGATGTACTTCAGACAGTGAAGTGCAGTTCTGAATAGCAGATCCATGTCTGTATACATTTTCTGTTAAAGGATTGGCATTTATAACTTCAATATCCAGTTTGTTAGCCAAAATCAAGTAGTTAACTACAAATGCCAGTTCTAGAAGTGCTGTTAAATGTCACATGGCACATTCAGAAATGCACCTTAATTGTGATTTTCAGTTCAGATGTTCCTGAAGGCAATGATGTTTCACTATCAGTCCTGGATACCAAACTGTATTTCCACTGGATAACTGAGGTGGGGGAAGATAAGTATAATGAGGATTGAAAACCACTGATGGGATATTTACATAGAAGATCAGCCTTATATAATAAACGTGAAAAATGTTGAGTGAACTTTGATATTCTTTGTCCCATCTAAAACCCTACTCGGTGGGCCATGCACTTAATCTCATAATAGCTCTGATCCCCTGCTGTTTTCTTTGGCAAATGTGTGTTGATGAACTTGTGGTTCAGTTATTTTTTTTTTTTCCTGAAGTGACATTTGCATTGATTATATAAAGGTTTGCAGGCTGCAGTTTCAAAGCACTTTAGTATAACAGCAGTTAAAACCTTAGTCTAAACCTTGCAGATTAGAAGGACTAAGAAAAAGAACCCAGCAAGCATAAAACTCAGTGCTTTAGGTCTGAAACATCTGTGACACCCCAAGTACTGTATTTTGCACTTTGATTCTTAGTGTACAGGAAGTATTCCCATGCCTCTCATGTTTTCTTGCTAAGCATAGAGCGTTGTCATTCCTACCATTCCATTCACACCTGTTCAGAAATAGTGCCCTATAAATAACATTGGTCCTCCTTACAGGTAGTTTATTAATGTTTTCCTTAAATTTAAGGGAATGAAAGTGATGCCTTTATCTAAGGATGGGTTAAACTTCAGCTACTGATGCAAAGATTTTTTTAAAAAATTTTAATAGGCCGTCCAAAACTCAGACCATAAATCTGTAGCTCTATATTTGTAGTTTCATTCAACTAACAAAAATACATTAGATGTACAGCCAACTGTTACTGATGCTGCCAGTTGTTGAAGATTAAGAGACATAAGAAATGTGATCATTTGTGTAAAAATAATTTGAGTATAATGCCTAGAAGCTTTGTCCTGGGGAGACAGTAGAATGATGTGAGAAACTAGTAGAAACAGATCCTGTTATTTGTTAGCTGTGGCATACTCCAGGATCAATAGCTGCAAAAAGTCGGTTGTTACTTGCTGTCCAGGAATTTACAGAGTGTACTGTTCTTTTTTATCTGTTAATACCATCTGCCATAGCCAACACTTGGGGGGAGAGGGGGAGGGGGAAGGAGGAAGGAGCTAAAACTAAAGGCCCCTTTAGTTTTTGCATTTGATAAATAATAACTCTTGGAAGTCTCAGAAAAATACACGTCCACATATCTACAAAGTTTTCCTCAGTTAGCATCTTAGATTGCAAGTATTTAACCTCTACCAAAACCTAGTTATTGTCTCAAATTATGCCTATTTCTGATAGATTAAA
Source organism: Ramphastos sulfuratus (assembly GCA_013399055.1). Lineage (NCBI taxonomy): Eukaryota > Metazoa > Chordata > Aves > Piciformes > Ramphastidae > Ramphastos > Ramphastos sulfuratus. The sequence goes on from WBNM01006951.1 coordinate 76,425, forward strand.
TGCCAAACAGAAACCAAGAAACAGTGAAATGTTAATGGAGTACACCTGAAGCAATTGCTGCCTGTTAATGCCTTGACCTTGGAAAGCAATACACAAAAAGATGGCATCATAAAACCGTGCAATTCTTATGAATATGTATGTGCTACTTGATAATAATGAATGTGGTACAGCCATGCATGCACTACAAGATAATGTTGTGCCCTTTGTTGTCTACAGGTTGATAAAAATTAAAGAGTGGGTGGACAAGCACGACCCGGGTGCTTTGGTCATTCCTTTTAGTGGGGCCTTGGAACTCAAGTTGCAAGATATGAGTGCTGAGGAGAAACAGAAGTATCTGGAAGAGAACATGACACAAAGGTTAATTAGCATTCATTTTCGCTACACTTTATTATCAACTATTTCCTTGCAGTAATTTAATTGCTTGCGCTGATAGAATAATAAATGACAGAGTAATTACCATTATAAAGAGAGAATCTTCTTCTTTCTTTACCATGAGACAGAGTGAAAAGATTTATTTTAAATTAAGTTTTTAACTGTCATCTGTCATCTCTGTACAGTGTTTTAATTATAACATAGGTATTAGTTATGTATATTTTTGAGAAGGAATGATCACCAAAACTGTTTCGTCATCCATAGAGAACGGGGACAGTGGAGAAAATTTTGCCCTAATTTGCCCGAAGAACTATAATAAATTGTTTCAGTATTGAATTTCAGTCAAAGTTATGCTTTCATGACCTGGAGTCCTAAAAATTGCATGAGACCCAAAAGTGCTGCGTGATAGTGATTCAAATTTATCCCATATTTCTGTAGCCTGCCAAATAAACAAATCAAAATACTGTCATTATGATTCTGCAGTAAAAAAGTTGTTCTTCTGGAGAGAGTTCACAGAAAAAGGCTACTGTGATCATTGCTGTGTTTAAAAGTAGACCTGGTGTCTTCAAAATACATGACGTCTTTCCATGTAAATTGATTACTTGGGGCATTTAGTTGTTTCATGTGTGTATGTGGAATGAATTGGATTCTTTCCTTTTTTCCCCTCAGTGCTTTAGCAAAGATCATTAAGGCTGGATATGCAGCACTCCAACTAGAATACTTTTTCACTGCAGGCCCAGATGAAGTGCGTGCATGGACCATCAGGGTAAGATTCATACTTATTCATCAGCTATATCCAGTTCCACACTATTGAATTCAGATTGATATCACTGACTTTGAAGTTTGTCATGGTGGCGGTTAGCTAGTCATTACAGATGAGGTTTTTGTCCAGGATAACTTTAATTATTTGTGAGCTGCTGAACAGTGAAAGTGGAGCTGCATTGATTGAGGCAGGTAACAATTGATTCTGCCTATTACATAGTCTGAATTTCTTCATCCTGTAGAATCTGTCTACCCTCCTCCTGTGGTCAGAGATAAGACGTACCAGTATTGTGCTTGCTTAATCTGTGTGACTGGGTTTGTCTGCAGTGAAATTGATGTTGCTTTTCATTTTGTATTCACTAAGTTTGTTTGGGTTGCGGATGGTTCATTCCTCCTTTGCTTTGCTCGGATTACATTTTCAGCAATAAAAGCAATATAACATCATTATATTCCTCATGGATACACAGTTGGGCTCAAAACCCTCAAATCAGTGTGCAGTATTTCAGGTCTTTTATTGACTTAAAATATTTAGAGCTTGTTTATTCTGGAAGTCTTACATGTTTATCCAGGAACTTATGTAATGCCTAAAATCATATTATGTATTTTAAATATTGATATGGAGTGATTATAGGCATAGAGGTTGACTAATCTATTCCCAGAGGACAGTGAGAGCTGAGCTGTAGTGGTTTGCTTTGAATATAAATATGTGATAATGTAAAGATAAGTATTGAAAAATATTTTGAAATGCATGTCATTACAAACTCTTACCTTAAAAATTTTTTAAATGTCAACTTTTGGAGGTGCAAATTGGTGAATGAGCTTTTATTTTTCGCATCAGTGTGTTTAGTGCTGTGCAGTGAATTTCAGTGCTGTATTTAATTTCATTCAATGGAATTAATTTGTTTTCATTAATCAGCATAATTTCCAGTAAAGCTATGGTTTTGTTAATACTGCTAGAAATCTTTGCATATCTATTTTAGCACTTTAAATTTCTTTTCCTAAAAGCGCTTTTTTTTTTTTTTCTTTTAGCCTTTTTATTTGTTCTCTTTTTACATCGCAGCTGCTGGCTAAGATCACTGAAATAGCTACCAAAATAATATACAAGCAGAAGTTTTGTTGTTCTGAATCTTGGCATAGTTTTTAAAAACTCATTCTGAAACTCCACTGTTTTCAGTAGGAGAAATGCTTACTCTTTATTAGAAAATTTGAAAGCTGGTTTATCTTAAGACTGATTGTAAGTATCTTTGATTTAATGTGCAAAGATATTTAGTCAGGTAAGCATCAGTGAGTAGCCATATTAACCCAATACATCTTTTATTGTAAAAACTGTGCTTTACAGTGTCAGACTCCTTAGCACTTTAACATGCTTTATTAAGCAGCCTTTAGGTCACCATTATTTCTCAAATTTCTTTCCATGGTTGTATGTGCACAGAATGTATGTCCTTGTAATTTAAAGCTGCGGTTATAATGCATTCTCCTCTATTGCATAAACTTACCTTAAAATAGTTGGCTGTGTTTTTTTTATGTTTTAGCAATTCAGCTGTTGACATTTTGGTAAGAATACTCATTTTTGTTCTAGATTAGACTCACTGAAATTATTCTGAAATAAGCTAATATGTAGGGCTTCAGATCCATAAATCATTTTTTATTGCAAATGTGGTTGGCCAGTGTGGTTCATTATAATTTATTTGAAATTATTTGGCTTATTGGTAAAAGGCTTGAGTAATTCAGATATTAAAGTTATTAAAAAAAAAAATCTTTATTTTCCTCACTTTCTGTGTGGATAGCTAGGGATCGAAGTGAATCTCACAACAAGACACAATCATAGCTTCTAAAATCAATGCTGCTGTTGATACCTATTAGGAAAAAACAAAGCTGCCCTTCTTTAAGATCAGTTGGTTTATCTGTGGTGAAGGCATCTATCTGTATGTCCCAGTATGGAGAATTACCTGTCTGTATGCATGACATTTTAACTGATATGACACAAACTTTCAGGAGATCCTGGCGGCATATCAAAAAAGGAGAAACCTCTTTCCTGCAATCAATCTTCTTAAACGCAATTAATTTTCTTCCGGTCTTTCCTTTGACAGAAAGGGACGAAGGCTCCTCAGGCAGCAGGGAAGATTCACACAGATTTTGAAAAGGGATTCATTATGGCTGAAGTAATGAAATATGAAGATTTTAAAGAAGGAGGTTCAGAAGCTGCTGTCAAGGTGAGCTCCCCATCTTTATCTTTTCCCTTCCTCCATATGTGCCATTTGTCCATTTCGAGTATATTTTTCACTGGGAATAAGTTCTTGGTGCTAAGCTAATCTTAACAGTCACTCTAGCAATAGACGAAAATCACTTTTTATCTTAAGAAAAAGTCCAAATGCAGCAACTCTGCTTAACAGGAATGCAACAATTTCAGTGTCCAAGATATGACAGCTTGTGGGTTCAATGTCAACACTACGTGCACTAAGTGCTATGCTGTGTTTTTTTCCTGTGTTTATATGTTAGTATTCAAGTTTAATAAGCTGTAAAATAAACTTGGTTTTGAAAAATCAAGTTTTTAAGATGAGATAAATGATATTGGAATCACCTGTGAATGCAATGCAAGAAACACAGAAAATCTGTTTCTTTTTAGTAACATGTCATTTTAAGTTTGCAGCGAAGATATTGCAAATGTTGAATGCAAATGGTTTAAGAAAATACTACATTTTTAAAAAAATACCCTTTTTTTTTTAGCCCCAGCACTAGTGGCCTCTATTCCTAGGGCTCTGATAGGCGTAATTTGAATCTTAAGTTCTGCTATTTCAGTATTTCATTTAATCACCCTTTGATATCTTATTAAAAAATACCATGCCGTGCCTTACTTCAGTTTTTCAGAGTGCCAGTAATAGTTTTAAGTACTTCACAAAAATATATTGCCACAGATGAAGTTTACCAGCTACTATCTACCGAATAGATAGTGAAGATATTTAAAGAAAAACTTTTTTTCTCGAGTTCATGGTTCTTTGTATTGACACTTCTATTTAAGAAGAGTTTTATCTGCTTTCTCAACACTAGAGGGCAGAGACTGATTGGGTGCCCAAAGTTGTGCCCTTCTCGTAGCTGACAAATTATATCCAATTTAAATTTATTGAAGAAGAAATTAACGTGTACCTGGCAAATAAATGTCATAAGAGAAGCTGTTCTTCTGTTTTGCAATTGCATTTTTTTTACCTTCTTTAACCAGAGGAACTTCCCTTTATTTCATACACATTGATTTCTCATTTGTCATTTTTTATATTTTTATTAAGATTTATATTTTATAAAATTGCAATTACAAAGCACATTCAATCGATCTCAGTATTTGAAGCTTCCTGCACACTACAATGTGTTAAAGAATTTAAAAGGTTCATCTTTATTGTTTGCTATTTGATAGCTTGAAAGGTATGCAAAACTATGATTTCAAATTCAGCTTATTCTCAGTGGTATCACTAAGGAAGATCATACTGAGCAGCGGGACTTTAATAGGTTTGTTTGAACCCCAGGAAGTGAGAGGAAAAAAATCCAAGTATAATTGGTTCGTTGCGGCATGTGAACTGCTTTATGAAAAGGGAAGTAGAGTTGTAGTTGTAAAGTGAAACCACAGCTATAAATAAATCTAATATTCTGCAGTCAGAAACCACTTTATGTAACCAAGATGCAGATTTTGTCAGCAACAGTTTTTCATGCTCAAATCTTTAGTGTTTTCCCTGAGAGCCTGTATCATTTCATACCTATTAATCTAGAAGTATTTTGCTTGTATATTTTTATTGGCTTTTGGTGAGATTCTAAGCATCAAGCTTCAAATTATCATTAATGATTACATTTTTACTGTTTTGAAGTATCTGTAAAGCAAGCGTATTTGTATTTGTTACTCAGTTTTTAAATCAAGGTTAGAGCAATACAACATGTTTTTCTAAGAGCAAGGGTTTTTTTTTTCTATCTTTCCTAATTTGCATTTAATACAATGTTTCATGCAATACACAATACTAATTACCTTTATATTGCTGGTAAATTCCAAAATTAAATTTGGGAGCATTTAGGAGTCAACTGAAATAACAGTGGTAATGGGAGTTGCTTGCTTTGTATGTTATCAAGGTGATCGATTTTTAAGTTTGATTTTGTGTGTTTCTAACACCAGTACAGCATAACTAATTTAATGCCAGTGCTGTGAACTATACACTGAATAGCTCTGTGTGGGCTTTGTAGTCTACAGGGATATCACATTATTAGCAATCATATCTGCTTAGGCAAAGCTGGCTTCTACAGATGGCTGCTTTCAAGTGCAAATGAACTGGTTAGACGTGTCTTGTTTAATACATACTCAAGATTCACAAATGGGTATTGATTTTTTCAACCAGTGTTTCTGATAGCAATGGAAATGGATTAAATGGTCTCTGGAGAATTTAAAGGAACACTGTCACTTTTAATTAACTGTAAACTGGTAACAAAAATACATAAACTTGCATTACTGTGTCAAAATGTATTTAATTAAAGAAGTCTATGCTGCTTTGACAGCATACAATAGTGAGTAAAAAAAAAAGCATTGTTACTTTGTGTAGGTTGTTTTTTTTCTACAGTAATAAATGTATTCGACTGTACCTGTGCCTACAGCTTACACTTGCTGATGATTTTTACAGCACTGTTTTATTAGTGTTTATGCCATCAATTAGTCTAATTACTCTTGACTTTGAGCATTATTAGGATCTTCAAAGGGAAGAACTACTAAGTCTACTTGAAAGTTAACCTGTTTAGGCTATAACAGGTTTCCAAAGGGGAAAATGCTAAAGCATTTGCAAAGTACTATTTATTATTTATCAATAGAGTCATATGGGTTAAGGTCAATTACTACTGCACTATGTGTTTATTGTTGAGGCTATTTTGTCTGCAGTTTTCTGTAGGCCAGCAGCACTGGTGGCAACATTTAAATAAGTAATGCCATCAACAGCCTTAATGAGCCTCTAAATTCCTGGACAGCAACATCAGAAAATGCATTGCTTTACAGAGTAGGTTTTTTGTGAAAGAAAGGTGTCTAAGTTAGCTATGTACCATTAATGTGAGCTGTTCTACTGCAACTAAGGTCATTAGTTAACAGCTTTCCTGTAACGGGATCTTAGCGTGCCACCACTGTGATAGTGTCATTGACTACAATGGCACAGTGAGGTCTTGTGTGGAAGCACTTTATCCTGCAAGAGAAAACTTCAAAACAGGAGTGGTTATTGAACTAAAGCAGGAGCTCTCAACTTTTCCATATTGTAGATCACTTTTCAAGATAAATGCTTCTGCAGACCACCACCCACCCAGTCTGTCAGTCCTAATGCTGCAGCTTCTCTGCAGCCTCTATAATACCAGATTTAATTGCAATGAGATAAAGAGTGAAAAATAAATAAATAAATGATAATGTGAAGAATACTGACATTTAATAGATTCCTTGCCTATTTTCTGCTCTCCTCAAGTATTTGATAATGAATTTTATAAATTTTATAATGAATTTCCTTTTCATATCTTTGGTCTGTATGCTTTCCCCTGTATCCTGGTTGCACAGCCTATCTGCTCTTAAATCTGTCCTTCTGAAGCAAATTTCTCCTAAAGGAAATTTCTGACAGAAAACCTGAGCCTGTACCTTGTGCTCCTCAGCCCTCCATTATCTGTGCACAAGCAGAAGAGAACCCTGCTCAAGGCGTGAGGCGTGTACAGTTGTGACTTGCGCATAGTGTGCCCGTCTTTAGTTGTGACAGTGCTCTTCCTGTCCAGCTGCTCAGTCGGAATGGCTGTGCAACCATGATGCAGGCTATTGCTAATTGCCCTTTCTAGTTTAGAGTCTTGCCACCAGCATTTGTTTTTCAGATGAAGAAAAAAAACCTGAAAGCTGGAGGGAAAAAAAAAAAAAAAGTATTAGTGGATTTTATCTTAAGATTTCCAAGGTTTACCACCGTATAATGCAGATAGCATTTAAGCACCGCTGATAGAGTGGAGGTTAAATTATTTTTGTATTTATATTGTATGTATGTAAAACCAATTTATGTCAAACTGAGGGGTGATGCAGCTGTGGTACTACAGTTTCTTTACCAAAATGTATTTAAATAATTATATTTTGAAAATGCTATAAAATGTCTAATGAGATAACCCATTTCCCTTTTGTCTGCTCTATTTACAGGCTGCTGGAAAATACAGACAACAAGGCAGAAATTACATAGTGGAGGATGGAGATATTATCTTCTTTAAATTTAATACACCTCAACAACCCAAGAAGAAATGAATATCGGATGTCTCTCACTGCTCAGAAATAAACTGTGCTACTTCAAAAAGCATATGAATTTTTATTTAGGATGGAATATCTGGAAACAAAGCATACAGTTTCTACCTAGGGAACTTCCCCTCCCCACCAGTGAAATTATTCTTGTTTGTTTCGAATTAAAATATGGCACCTCCAGCAAACATACAAGTTCACTAAATGTGAGCAGCTTTGCATTTCAAACGATTAAGACCCTACTCCAAATTGTAGAAGCTTTTCAGGAACCATATTACTCTCATGATACTTCATTAATCTCCATCATGTATGCCAAGCCTGACACGTTTGACAGTGAGGACAATGTGGCTTGCTCCTTTTTGAATCTACAGATAATGCATGTTTTACAGTACTCCAGATGTCTACACTCAATAAAACATTTGACAAAACCAGCCTTGGTGTGTTTGGGGATGTCTGTATTGACTGACTGTGGTGTGCTGAATGCGATACGGCACCTGGTGGATGCTGATTACAGAATTTTAAGACGTGTATGATACAGTAACTGGCAGTGTGGGGCAGCTGCAATTGTATTTCAAAAGTGAGTCTTTCATGGGAATCAGAAGATTAGGATGCCAATGATTTGTCTCAAAAAAGTTAATGAATTTGTAGATGGACATTTCACTGAAAGATGATAGTACGGATAATAAGAATGATGGAAGCATAAATTATTTTTACTGGAGAGAGGGAATATATGTAGAAAAATCACGTTATCTTTGAGAGTGAAGCTTTCTACTTCAAATAATTTTGAAAAATGATTTCATTCTTGCCTTGAGAGTATTAAATTGTAGAGGCTGGAGCAGCACTGCTTGATGTTGCGTGTTGTCATGTCAGGTCTGGTTTTTAGGCCAGTGGAGGGTGACACAGTGTTGGGAAGGGAGAGATCAGCCTGTGCTTGATAGGTAAGTCCTGCTGAAATAAGATCACAGCCATGAATACTTTTTTTACCCCTTTAAATATGGGGCAGAGCTAATCTCTTTGGGTAATACAGAATAACAGATTGCTGGCAAAAAAAATATACTTTTAATGCAAGCTGTAGCACTGCTTTTACTTGCAATGTGTTTAAAAAAGCCTTGAAGTGTCTGTGCCTGCAGTTTCAGCTGCAGGTTCAGGTTCAGTGGGGTTAGGGATGGGAGAGATGCTGATGTTACCTGTGACTTGTTGGTGTCCTCTTGCACCACTGTGATAAATCTGTTTGCTGTAAACTCAAAAAGGCAACTTCCCAGTGACTAACCTCCCCTTGTATTTAAGACATTGGGAGTGCTGGTCATGTCCTGCTCTGCTGCTTGTCTTGAGATGCTGCCTTTGAGCTTCATTGCTCATTTCTGAAAGAGTTAAGACATGGGTCAGCCAAAGGCACGAGGCTCATTGTTGAAAAGTTGGCATCGTGCCTTTAATTGCACTGAGGAGAAAGAGGGAGGGCAGATGACTTCAATACCTAGTTGTTGATTTTGTTTTAAAGAGTGTCTCCTTTTCTCGTGGTGGTAGGAGGGGGGAGAGTATTGTAAAGCAGGGAAATCAGATGTTTTGAAACCCTTGAAATTCCCCTTTGTATCGTCTCCCTGGTGCAGCTAGTATTTATACTTGGCATTATTTCAATGTTACATAATTGAGAAAAGATCAGGACCACCAAATCCTATGTTAAAAGTCAAATCCAAAAGAAAACAGACCCTGTCTGTTTCACTTGGAAGTCAGCAAGGTGCTAGTAACGGAGAAGGGCTTATGGTGGGTTTTAGACACAATGAAAGGTGTGTGAGAAGTGGAGTGCATGTGTTGGTGACAGAGGAGTAACCTCTTTACTGCACTAATACCCACTAAAATGTGTTCTCTTGTCCTGTCTGAAATTCATTCTGCTTTCCAAAATATTCCCCTGCATCCTAATTATTACATGTCAGTGAGGAAGCTGTTAGAAAGGACAGCAGTTAATGGATTGCTTTGTATCTTTACATCTCAGTCACATTTATAAAGCCATAGGTTAAGATTTGAATGTGTGCACTTCATTATACCTCTGGTATAATTAAAAATTGAACTGAATTCTTGATAGACTGGAGGTTTTGAAGTTGTTATGGTCTTTTGAAAACAGAAAATATTTGGCACATGTTAAAATGTCCTAGAGTATATATTTTTAATGTTTCAGCCTATTAATAGTTTCTCTTCAGCTGTTTAAACTGAGCTTCTTTTAGGTGCTGAAGCTAATAAGTTATTCCAGAATAAACCCAGTTTTATTAAAAGAGAGAATAATTTGATAAATTCTGTTATCCCTATCACTATTGACCCGTGGCAGCTGCCTTATTAACTATGTGCAGCCCGTATTCTCAGTGGGTCTCTGCATTTCAGATGTACAGCTCCTAAAAACTTGTAGATACATGTAGCAAGTTTCAAGCACACTTACTTTAAATAGAATTGTCATTTAACTTAAGCCAAACATGGGTTAGTTATGCATTTGCACCTGCACAGGTGACTCCAGGTGCAAATATGCATCCCACTCCCATTTAGTATTTAAGGAAATGAAACGGAAGTCTGTTGCACTCTTCTCACTCTCAGTGACCTGTACTCAGTGGGGATGATGATGGTGAGTAGAAGGAGACATTTTGTTTCTCCAGCTGGAGAAGGGTGAGAAAACATTGTAGGCACTGCTCTTCAAAAATATGGAAAGCAGCGAGTTAAAGGAGGAAGAGTACTAATCCTTCCTCTTGAATTCCTCAGTGCCTAATAACTATGGCACTGATGGCATGTTTCTAGGATTAAGCATTTGCTAGTGGAACAGCTAAATCACTGCTACCTGCCTCCACACGGACCAAAAGAGAGTGCCTGAAAGCGATGTGGATTATATCAGATAAAGCAGTACTGTGTCCATAGTATGTTAAACAGATAGTGGGTGTGCTCAGTGATGAACTAGGAATAGCCACCTAACTGCCTGAAACCCAGGTGTGTTCATCTGGATATCCGAAAACTGAAGTAGACATTTGAGTGTGGTAAGAACCACCAAGATGTAGCCGACTATCTACTGCCATTTGAGCATCTTTGGGGACAGAATATTCCACACAGGAGGTACAATATTTCCATGTCTTCATAAATCCAGTGTTCAGGCTATTATGAGTAATGGGCTAAAGCAAATACTTACTTTACATGGTTTCAGCTGTGTACTTCTTGATACAGGATGATATGGATGCTTAAGGTTGGCAAAGGTTAAAAAACACCTTAGACAAAGCCAGGGGGAAAGAAAAAAAGCTGTTCAAAACAAAGGTATCACCACTACACTTGGAGTGTCCTTAAGGCACAAATTGCAGGATGCCGGGAGAAAAACTGGTACGTGTACCATGGTGCTGCCAGGTTATCTGCTGACCGCTGTCAAAACCCAGGATGCTGGACTGGATGGGCCTCTGATCTGACCCCGCACCACTATTTTTGCCTGCTCTCCAACGCAACTTTTCTTCGAAGGGTGTCCTCAAACACCAGTAAAGAGCATGCTCTTTAATGTGCTTCCTGGTTCTGCATTTAAAGATTAAAATCTTTCATGAGAAAAAACAAAACACCCTGTTTCTCAATTTCACATTTATTTGCTCTTTCATCAACTATGTCCAGCACTGCAGCAGTGGTAACTTTATCAGAATCATTTTCAATGCTTTACTTTTCCTGAAGGATCGTTTCTTACCAGGTGTAGATTTCCGTCCACCTTCTCCCCTTCATCACCCAAGCTCACCCTGATATCTTCCCAGAATAGTGCCTGACTAGTCAAGGAGTCTGTAAACGAGATACTGTCTTGTAAGCTGTATTTTCCCTCCTCATCTCCCACAGAACAACTTTCCAGCTGGCATGACCGTGCTGTGTCTGGGGTAGATTACCTGAACACCTCCTGGCCTTTTATTGATGCTGCTTTTGATTGCCTAGCTATAGCTGCTGTGGGCCGGGGCAGCCCTGCTAAGATAGGACTTCTAGACAGGCAGCAGAATTCAACCCAGTGTCAGCACGTTCTGCTCCTCTTACCTCTGCACCAGCAAGCTGGTGGGTAACCATCATAGCTTAAAAGCATGAGGAATGTGCTTTCCTGCCACAGTGTTTCATGTTCTTGTGGCTGCCAGGCCTACTCAAGGGCTCTTTTGGTCCTTACTGTGATGGATGCCACATGGCCCATTCCACTGGGTGATTTGAACACTGAGAATTTCTTCTACCGGGTGCAAGGGAGAACCCTAAAACTGTGTTAGCAAAAAGCACTGTGAATGGTCAAGGTTTTCAGTGTAAAAAAATAATAGATAATTTTAAAATATTTCTCTTCACTCATGAACTCGGCTCACAGAGGATGGGGGAAGTGGGATGGGAATAATCAGAAATAAATGTTCAGTAGTCACTTGTTTTAATTTTTACTCCCCCCATACTAAATTCCTATGTTTGATTATGCTAATCCACCATTTCACTTCAATTAAAGCAGGAAAGACATAGGAGGCTTTGAAAAAATAAAATCATCAAAGTAGTCGTATTCATCACAGCATCCCAGCAGATTGAAATAGTGGTGTGCTGGTTGGGCTTTGGAAGTTTTCAAGTGAATTCTGCATTTTGAAGCTCTTTGAAGCACTTATTTCTTGGCTTCTCTCTACAGGTAGTGCCCGTTCCTGATCCATGGGAACAGACACATATGGCAGCGTGTTGCATATTGTGAAATCAGTTACATGTGTGTGCTTGCTGTCCTGCACTGATGATTTGGTAGGTGCCTTCTCGTCAGACTTCATTATGGTGCTGTGCATTTACAGAATGCCTGTAGTGCTTTGTTTTCTACATGCAAAATGTATGTGCTCAGCACAGAAAAACATGATTTATGGTTTATAAATAAACCATACAGAAAATAAAATCTGTGGCTGCTGCAAGAGCAGATGTTATGTGTAAGCTAACGAAATACATCCACGCGAGTCTCATAAAGTAAGTGGGCTGGCAGACCTGGGCTGCATGAACAGGAGTTTGGGAGTCTTCCTGGCCTTGGTGGCTCCACTGCTGCTGTGGGAGAGGAAGGTCTTTGGCTTTGGCACTGCTGAACCCTGCAGGGCAGGAGCTTTGCACAAAAGGGGGAATTGAAAAGGCTAAGGTGGGATGCTCAAAGATAGATAAATAACACCCTAGGCTAAGGTGGGGTGCCCAAACATAGATAAATAACACCCCAGGCCTGTTTTGATGAGGGTGAAGATGGAAGCAGTGCTCTGTGTTAAGGATGCTTTTACCCACAGTGACCTAGACCCTTCACTTCAAGCAGAGCTGTGTGTTGGGAGTGCTGCCTGCAGACCTCCTGCCACCACAGCCCCCAGCAGCAATCTTTGCCCATAACAGAGCCTCCAGGTTGGAAGTTGAGGCTAATTTAAACCAGCACTTAAAAATGCAGAGGTAACTCACTGCACTGCTTGTACCTCTCCCACTGAGTTCACTTGCTATATTTTAGTGAGCCTAACAATCACAGTGGCATGTGAGGAGCAGGAACAGATCATGAGAGGGACTTGGGAAACCCATTTGTGAGGATCTTCACCACCTCGTGGCCACAGATGCACAGAGGATGTGAAGTATAGCCTGAGGTAAGCACACGTGGCCCTGGTTTGGTACCCAGTCCCAACAACAGAGTTTGATGGCACAAAAGAGTTCATAAAGTTTGAATTATGGTAGATATGTAACAACTTAAAGGTTAATAAAGCCCTTTCTTAGTAAAGAGGAGGACTTTTGCCCACATAAAAGGCTTTTTAGGAGCAAGCCAAAGCAGTAGGACAGGTTCCAAGGGAAGACACCACAGTTTAGCATGTGAATGCCAGCAGGAGGGTTTAAGCATATGCAGGCACTGCAATCTGCCCAGAGTGCAGATGGCATTGAGCTGATGTGGGTGCACTGCCCCAGGACAGGGACGTGTAACCCTCTCTCAGTGAGTTTCCCTAGCAGAAACTCACTGACCTGTGTTGTGCAAGGACAGAACTAGCTCTTATTCGGGGCTCTGATGTTGCTGAAAGGACACCTTGCCAAATTTGCCAGCAAAACACTTGTTATCCTTTAAAAATTGCAAGCAAAACCTTTTAGTTGCCAAAGAGTTAAACTTCTCTGAAATCTGAATCATGTGCAAAGTATCCAAATTTGGTTATAAATCCTGTTTAAGTTTCAAAGCACAGCATTATTGAAGGTAGCAGTAGTAACATCAAACAGCCTTGATAAGATCAACAAATTACTAAGTATAATTGTTTGTGCTGGGGTGTGTGCAAGGAGATAAATAGCTCATAAATTAAACACCAGTGCCTGAGGGTGAGTCATTCATGGATTCAGAGCTGTCCTGACACTCGCAAGCAAAAAGTAATTTTCTTTTGGTTCAGTAATTATGCAATTCAAGATCTAAGATCAGCAATCAATGCTAGGTGCACTTGCAAAGGTGAAAGGATACTTTAGCTATTGGAGTTTCCCCTAAACCGATAAACAAGAAAAGTCTGCTGCCTGTCCCTGTAGTGGGAAATATCCTGACTGAGGTACAATTCTTCAATAAAGTAATGAAGAATGAAGAGATTAAAAACAGACTATGGGTCAATTTTTGTGGCTATAAATTGGCAGTGTTCTCCCATCTTCAAGAGTTTATACTAGCAGAAAATCTGGCCCGAATTATTAAAGAAAATCAACAGCCCCCCTGTGATAACTGCTGTTAGTCATCCAGGCTTGTGTCACCTGGCACCTTGCTGGCTGCACTGCAGCTCATACGCTCTCATGCAGGGTCATTAAAGCCTGTTCCTGACTTATTCATAAGACCCTGTGAGGGTCTTGGTCTAATCAGGGTTTTCCTAAGGATAGAGAATAGTAATCTGTTATTGTAACATCATTTTTGATCTGCTTTTATTTACTAATGTTTTGCCAGCCTTTAGATATTTTTCTGACAAATTTTGGTAGAGATCACACTGAGAAATCTCGTTTTTTGGAAATGTGACATAAATCTCACAGTTGCTCACCAGAAGCTGCTGTTGGTGTAAATTCCCAGCCTTCAGAAGACACCTTGATGTGTAACCTGTAGCCTCGCTGGCTGCTTTGGATCTCAAGTAGTCTTCACTCTGTCTGTGGAGTGTTGTGGTGGGAATCCTGGAGAAAGACAGGCAGTTTGTGATAGTCTTGAGACTTTCGAACACAGCTTGCTTCCCCAGACTCTGGACTTCACCCTGATGATCAAAATGGTTGCAATCAGCTGGCTACACAAACAGGTACACCTTGAACTAAGCAAGGATAAAGACTAATCAAAATTTTAAATTATTTAAATCTCCCCTTCATTTGGCATGTTAGGGTGAAAACGTTTATACAAAGATGTTTTTATTTCCTGACTGGAAGCAAACCCTGATGTCTCCTTTGCTCATTAGGCTTCAGTCAAACCCCTGGACTGATCCAACTTGTGGTCTTCCAGCAGGTTATAGGGCTGGGGCATTCAGAGCCTCCTGAAGTCTCTGCATGTCACTGCACAGGGATGTCCTGTAGACAGACTGAAGGAATTCTTTTCCTTGGAGAAGTGTCTGCATCTTCGTTCCTGCCAACCATAGCTCTCATCCTTCCTCCCACAAGCTGGGAGGATGTAGTAGTGGGCAAGACCTAACCTGGATTTTCAAGTTCCTACCAAAAGATAGCTACTGTTTAAACAAACTGTTCACGCACTTGCACTTCTCATAAATAACAGTAGGATCCTGCCCTTAATGATTGTGGAGTCTTTCAGAAAGCAAAGACTTTGACTGTCACCACTTCTCTGGGATGGGCTCCTCACTCATCAGGAGGCCTAATGGAACATCAGTATTCATCTGAAGAAGTATGGGAGAGATGGAATCAGAAGTGGTCTAAGCGATGTGACATCTCCACCCCTTTGCACGTAGCCTGCTGACCCAGTGGTACAGTCATCTGGTGCACAGAAAGTTGTTACCAGGTAAGGACACTTCTCCTATTGCAGGCTGCCTTTTACATGCCACCTTACAGGAAACCCTTTGCCATGGAGAGGTTCATCTCTAGACCCAGCGTGCTGGTTTGAGACACGCTTGTGGAAGGTGTGTTGAGGTCAGCCCTGGCGTCACTGGCAGATGCCATTCTGGGAGTGGAAGAGAAATGTTTAATTTATATTTACTATTTAGGAAAAAAGCTGTAAGCGTGCTCTTTTATTCCAAAATAAAAATGCACTAATGACTGGAGTGTTAGCCCATTGGGAATGTCATTGTTTTCAATTATATGCCATTCTGACGGGAGAGCACAGATTCTTAGGCTGAATGGAGATTTGTGTTGCAGCTATTTGTGCCTTTTAAAACATTTTCTTCAATACTTTAAGAGAAAACTGTAAAATGGCAATAATGACATATTATTACAAGTAAATTACACTGTAAAATAGCATTAATATTGCAGTTGAAACCTAGAATTTGAAATAAGATGGAAATATTCATTTGCACACAGCTTTTGTTCTTATCAAAAGCAATTTGGATTAGGAATCAGATTTACTTAGCGCCTGCACTTACTGGCGAGCTAATGCTCAGTCACCTGGTTGCAGCACAGGCTGTCAAGCTCATCTGTCGCCAGCCACCGCAGGAGCCTCAGGCAAAGCCCTGCACACCCCGGGACGGCACAAAGCACCAGGTATTCCAGAGGGAGTTCAGGAGGACCTCCCCTGTGCATCGATCTCTTGAGCTCAGTGCAAGGGGAGGCGGTCGGGCAGCCAGGGCTCCCATGGGAGTGGGGATGGGTCTCCATTTTATCTCCAAGGTGGAGGTGATTCAGTACTGCAGCACATGAAACCCACTCTTCTCCCAGAAAGACTAACAGGAATTGGAAATTATTAAAACCAGAGGTGCAGGATGGTAATGTGCTTAGGGAGAGTGCTGAACAGTTTAATACCCCATTTCATGACAACTGTCCCTTGAATTTGACATGTCTGTTCTTTAAAGGTCAAGGATTTTTTCCTTATTTTTTGCCTCCTCCACTGGTGAAAAATTGTCAAACTCTTGAGAGGTCACTTCTGTAACAGAGAGATTTTGCACTATTAACATCTGCAGGAATGGTCCTTTAGCAGAGTAGTTAGAGGGGATGTGGTATCAAATTGCATTTAAGATGTATTCTATGTTGGTGTTTAAGAGTAAGGAAGAAGAGAAACCATCTTCTCTTGACTTCACACTGATGGCTCTGATAGTAGTCTTGCGTTTCCAAAGGCCTTTGTTTGCCTCATGTATTTTGCAGCAATGTTTGTTCACATCTATCACCTACTTTTCAAGATAGATGTGAACTTTTAATCAAGATCACCAGCAAGGCTCCACAAACTCCCTTTGGCAATGGGCCTTAAATCCACTATCTCCATGCTTTGTCCTCAAACAGACTGGACCTCCCCTTTCTCCAATCTCAGGGAAGTGCTTTCAGCTCTCTGGGTGATCTGTTCACCATTGGATGGCCACAATATAAAAGAGGGAGTCTCTAGAATCAAATCATTCCCCCCCCCAACTTTTACTAATTCATATTTCCATCAGCACAAGAAAGAGCGCAATAAATGTAAAACTGATCCTGCAGGCAACTTCTGACCAGTGTTGCACTTCTCTCTGCCAAAGGGAACACTACAAAGGAGGCACAAGATCTCCGTGTGCAGAATAAGGTGGGGAGTCATCAATATTTTTATACTATTTCTCTGCAGCAGTGATGTATCTCTGTTTTCTGTCTTTGTAGTAATTTTGCTGTGGCACACAGAAGATTAACTGTCATTCCCTGGATCCTGGCTTGTGCTCCTCACAGACCCACACAGGAGGTTTGAGCCATCAATGGTGTCTGTGGGAAGCAGAGGATGGCAGGGCAGGCCAGAAAGCACTGCTGTGATGCTGCTGCTCCTGACTCTGAAAGGTAAGTCTCAGGCAAGCCTCACTGCTGGGTAAATGGGGTTGCAGAGAGGTCCATGCTGTGGCTACCAGACTGATTCTGGTCCTGGGAACCACCTGTTTACTCCTGCCTTACTCTTACACAGGGTGAGCTGGGAAAAAAATAATATATCCTTGTCATAAATATTCCTGATCAGTAATTCCCACACTGTGAGAGAGTGCATTTGGTGAAGGACAAAGAAGCTCCTTGACCAGCAGCCTCTTGTAACTTCATCCATATGAAGTTCTGCCATATGTCTAGAGAGGAGTCGAGAGTGAGAATGGGGCACACCAGTAATGAATCATAGAATTGTTTCAATTGGAAAAGACTTTAAAGATCATTGAGTCCATACCAAACCTAGTGCTAAACCAGTTAACACTTAACATGACTTTTAGTGAGACAGGAGCACCTTGAAATTGTCTGAGGTGTTCAAAATTTTGTGAAAGAAAAGAAATTAAGGCGGTGATGGGAGTAGGAGGAAACAGTACCAAAGGCTATCTACAGCTGCTTGGGATAGCCTCATCAGGGCTCAGGTTGCCTGCAGAGCTTGCAGAGTCTCTGCTGCTCTCCCTCCTTCCTCTGCTTCTGGCATCAGCTGTTCTAAACCTGGTCATAAATGTCCTGGGTGCTCCTGATGGCACAGTGGCAACAAATTAGCAAAGCCAAGTGATGCTCAGTTTTGCATTTACTCTGCTACCAGGCTGCTGTTCCTGCAGCATCAGGTGTATTTCTGATGGACAAAGAACTTATTTTGGCAATTTGCAGTTTTAAAACATTCTTCACTTCTTCCATGAGGAGTACCGTTGGGTATTCTATAAGACAGCCTCATAACATGTATGTGTATTTCCTAAATAAGCTTCTCAAGTGGTTTGGAAGGGCATACCCAGTCTGAGATGGGTACATTCACTCTGACTGATGTTAGTAGTTCTGTTTCAAAGGCAATTGAGGTTTGTTTGCATGACTCTTGTATTTTAATACTAAGGCAAATTTATCTTAGATTCATTCATGTCTTATTTATAGCAATAAGTAAAAATACTTATGTCATTGATATTCCATTTGATGTCTTTACTTGGGAGGAAATGTCTTTAAACACATTATGAAGAAAGATGTACCATATCCCTGACAGTTGAGGTAGGCACTCTCAAAGTAAGAGACCTGATTTCTTTTGGGGGCCCAAAGATCAGCTTAAAAACCCCAAAGATACTTGCCCTTCAGTTTGCCTATGACAAGCTCACCAAGGAAAGCAGGTAAGAGAAAGCCCAAGTGTTTTTCTGTGGTGATTGTGGTTGGGCAATATGACCTCTGGGATGATGACAAGAACCTAGGGGCTCTTTGCAGTAGACATATTCATGCCTGAGTCTTGCTGGGACCTGCTGAGGACTCCAGTGCCTGGCACGCATTTTTTTCCTTAGGTGTTCCCACTGAGCATCCACACCTGGAAAATGTCTGTCTCCCTTCTCGTATCAGTATGCAATCTCCCAAGCAGAAATACCAATCTGTCACACTACTGGTCCCCCTTGAGCGTAAGAAGAGTCAACTAAGAATCAGTTTGGGAATGTGATGTGTAACTTCATTAGACACTATTGAAAAATACACAAACTTCTCCTGGTTAGTCAGGTTTGAAAATATCTCTCATGAAAAAGACAATTAAAAGCACTTTGATAAAGGTATCCTGTTATAACAATAAGCAATTAAGCAAAAATAAGCACAAGAAGTCGTGAGATAGGAAAGAGAAAATGTTGTCTAGGTCTTCCCTGTTAACAGAAGAGTTTTTAATGCTTCGTACCTGAAATAACCAGAAAGGAAGACAAAATCTAGGGCTGGTTCTGTTATGGTTTTCGGGCAAATGCAACATTAATCATAATAATTCAGTGAAGCTATTCTGTGCCTAGAGTTACAGATGCACCTAAGTCTTTGTCTAAAGATAAATATGTTTTTATAAGCAAATGAAGGATATTTATGCTCTAAAATCCTGGTTAGTTAAACTGGGGATCAAGGAAGCTTTTCTGCATCAGAATTTGAAGAGACATCTGTATCTTAATTACCTAAGTATTTTTAACAAGCTTGATATTTACCAGTGCTCAAATGTTGAGTGGATATGCAGGGAAACACAGTGAAACACAGAAATGTTTGTGACATATTCTTGCATACTTAAAGACTTACGTGTCTTGTTCATTGGCCGTGTTTGTGAGCCTGCAACACTGCCTGTGCGTTTGTGCTTTCACTTCTTCATAAATCCATGGAAACTTTTCAGAAAAGTTTTAACTACAACATGTCAATGAACTGTAAAGGAAAGGTTTATTTTGTGTATATCCCCTTTACCTGAGGTCCATAGTTAGACTCTACATTAGAGCTTCTGGCTCTCATGTGCTCAGTTTGTGCTTTTGATCATGCCAGTCTTTGCACAAAGCTGAGAGAATTTCTGCTTTATAAAGAGGAAAATACAGACACATTTTGATGTCTATAGAAATGCATGTTTGCTCTTATTTCTGAGGCAGGGGAACTTAGGGTTTAACATCTCTACAGTTCTTCCTAGGTCTCTGTGCAATCAAAGTTTCCAAGGAGGGCTTAATGGGGAATAGAAATCATTTGGTTGTGGTGGTGATGGTGTACTTGATATATTTTTCTTTAAAGACTGTACAATGATAAAAATGGTAAGTAACCTAGTCTACTCACAGCCGCTTCATCTTTAAGTTCATGCAAGTTTAGGGAGCTCTAAGTGACTAAAAGAATGAGTGGCTTAAGATTCACTGAGTGATACTGCAAATACAAGGGCTGAAATACCAAAGGAGTAAAGGATATATAGACCTTTGCCCATTACATCAAGAAAATGAAAAAGTTAGGAAGGGGGAGGGGGATTCCTGTGCTACATTTTTCAAGTCCTACTCCAAATGGGGTAACCAGCCCATTAGTATAGGTGCCAGGAAGCTCGCTTTTGTGACATCTCACCAAACACACCTACTTTCACTGGACCATAGAAAGATCAATCCTGTCTGAAAACCACCCATTACCTAAGACACCTAATTTATATTAGAAGCTCACTAAAAGGCACTGTCTGGCCCCCAACCTTCACTTCCAATGATAAAGAGGATGTTTTACACCGTATGTGACACTTAATCAAAACCGATATTCTTTAACAAACCCTTAACCTCTAGCACACAGGAGTCATACGAGGCCAAGGGACAAGACACAGATCCAGCTCAGGGTGGCATATCCTTTGATTAAGATGATACAGATTTCCCATTTTTATCAGGGTTACAGATTCTGGATATATCACTTTTTGATTTGTCAGCATGAAATTTCAGTAGAGGTTCAAGCCAAAGAGAGACCAAGACTAGTTCTGTCTTCAACTGTGTATTAAGAGATAATTTCTCTGAATCCTCCACAGTAATGATCCTCAGGTCTTCTGATCTTTCTGTAAGCAAGTTTTCCTGGGAACCTGGATT
This sequence comes from Ramphastos sulfuratus, assembly GCA_013399055.1. Classification (NCBI taxonomy): domain Eukaryota; kingdom Metazoa; phylum Chordata; class Aves; order Piciformes; family Ramphastidae; genus Ramphastos; species Ramphastos sulfuratus. The sequence continues at coordinate 97,158 of WBNM01006951.1, forward strand.
TAAACTATGGCACAAACCTTGCTTGCATCTGGGTCCTTTCTTAAGGAAGAGTATCTAAATACACTTATTCTGTGAGCCCTGAAATGGACCTTTTTTTTTCCTTTCCTCAGGTCTTTTTCAAAGAGGTAAACCTTCAAGCGAGTTCTTTCACCCTCCCTTGGATTTCTGGGGCAGGAGGTTTTACTTACGGAGTATAGAGTACTTTAGATGAGGATTGCAAACTTCAGGGGGTTAGACAATTTTCACTGCCTGCAGTACGCTGGTATCACAGTATAGTTGACTTTACTCCTGGGTGATTTCTTCCTTCACTTTTTTTAGGTATTCCCTTGTTCTATAATTTGCATGTGACTGATTTGGGCATGAAGAAATCACCCAAATTCCCCGACACACAGGGTATGGTTTAACTGGTTTTTTTCCTCATTTTACTCATTTTTTTTAACTCAGAAGTTTAGGTTTTGTTAGGAACATACTTCTGCGGAAGTTATTTCTAGTCATTATTCCTTGAAAATAATGTGCTCATTGATTATTAGTGTGTGAAGATGGTCTTGGAAAGGGTTTTGTTTTCCAGTTGTATGTTTTTAAACACTGAAAAGGCACACCTGTTCTATCAGGCTCTGTGGCTGGCTGGAGACAGGCTGCTATGGGCTCACTTCTGCCAGGTGAGTGATACTCTCCTTCAGCACCCAAAAATGTTTTTTTTTTACCCAGATGGTTTTCATTTTTGCGGTTGTTACTAATCCAGTTATAAGAAAAGCTCTTCTTGTGAGGAGCTGCCTTTCTCCTACTTAAGAGCAAGGAAGCCCCTTTTCCTTTTGTGGAGAACTCCAGTCACCTACAAATTTCTCTAGCAAAAAAAAAAAAAGGAAGGATGAGATTTTGCATGAATTTGGAGTATCAAAAGAAAGAGATGAGGAGGCAGCTTTGGCTCTCAAGCCTGTCAGGCTTTTTTTTTTTAGTTTTTTTTAGACACTGTAAAGGAAGAAGGGGCAATGCATATAGGCTACTTTTAAGAGAGAATTTCAGTCTCAGAGAGACCTGTAATCATGTTAAATTATCTTTAAAGCCAACTTCTGTTTAGTAAATGCAAAGCTGACAAGCAAAAATCTGGAGGACTGGTTCTAGTTTATGGCATATCACATACATCAAAGGTTAGCCTTTCATTCTCCTGTACCTTGGTTTTTAAAACTTTGCTAATGAACAGAAGCATAATCAGGGAGAAAGGCTTGCATCTCAGCTGCTGCTCCCAATACCTTACCCATCTTGACTTCTTAATAAGAAAATTAATTGGGCCTTGAATTTTTTTTTTCCTTAAATCTCTTTGGATTTAATCACAGTGTTCTGTGCTGGAAGCAATTTTTCACTTAAGATTTCATAGCAATGTAGCTAGAGAAACCATGCCACTTCCTGCATCAAGTACATCAAAGTTGTGTGGGGTTTTTTTTTTTTATTATTATTTTAATTTAGCTGAGTATGTCCTATGCTTCAGGTTTGGTCTCTTTGCTCTAAGGAAAGGAGTGTGTTTTATTTCTTATTTCTACTAGGGGTTGTTTCTGCTGTACTGCAATGCAGTTTAAAATTCCCAGGGAAGGAGGAGCAGACCCCTCCTCCTGTGCAATGTGCATGGCTGGGAGCTGACAGTAGCGTCTGGGATGCTTCCTACAACCAAAGCCTTTTCTGCTGCCCGCGATATGAAGGAGAGCCTCTTCATATTGGTGTCTTATTAAAATGTAGACTCTGCGTTGAATGAGGAGTCTGAGCTGGGCCCAGTTTTTTCCTGAGATGTATGATTATGTATCAAAGCTAAGCAGGTTTGAAATGGTCCTCCTGCACAGCAACGAGACTTGTAGTCCACCTTATCCCTGACGTGGGCATTGGTTTACTGTTTGTTGTGTCCTGAATGCTTTTATTGTCTAACAAGATGGGAGGGTAGTTAATGTTTCCAGATTTAAAGCTTGCTGTTGCAGAGATTTGGCTCCAGAGCTCAGGAGGAAGGTGCCTGTGGGGGCTGGAGGGCTGGATTAAAGTATTTACCAGCTCCCTCAGGTTGACTTTACATATGGGGTCAGTTAAAAGCTATGCAGTTCTATGGCAAGGTGCCAGGTTTGCGTTTCATTTTAAACTGAAGTTTTGAAAAGCGGCTTACGAATGTTGGAGGTGGGTTTTCTTTTTTTGGCTTTATTTTACATCCAAGGTTTTGCCATAGTGTTAAAGGCATTGCTGCAGGATGAGGGAAATCTTGCTTAGCTTCTCTGTGCAGGTACAAGCCCTGTTGCCCACACTGTGACTTTGGTCTCCCTCTTCTGGGGGGAGGCCTTGAGGGATCCTCAGGAGTGAGGAGTACCTCTGAAGCTCCGTTAAACCTGATTTCAGCCCAGCTGAAGATACATAGGTGTTCCAAGGGTCCTTGGGCACAGCTTGCTCTTGCTGGCACACCAGGCACAGGCAATCCCATGCATACAAGAGTCTCCCCACAGTTACCCTCTTGTCTATTTATCTCCTGGTTGATGTCTCCAAGGACTAGCTCCGGGATGTAGAGCAGCACTGTATTTGGGGCACCCACCTCATCCCAACCATCTTTATCCTGTACCTGAAAGCAAACACTGGATATTGAGTGACTGGATGTCAGTCCTTGCTCTGAACACAGCTGCTGTATGACAGGCTGGTGGACTCGGGTCCCCTTCCTCTGCTCCTGCCCTGATGGGAGCAGGTAGCCACCGCCCTTCTGTTCTCTACAGCAACTTGCTGGCTTTGTGAACTGCTGGGCTACTGGAATACACCAATTACTGCACGTGCCCTCTCCTTTCCAAGGCACAAACTAGGAATTAAGTAAAACACTGCCTGTCTGTTGCAGCAATCATAATAGTGTCCACAAACCATGGGCTTTAGTCTGTGTCTACAAATATTAATTTAAAAAAACCCTCTCTCATTTGCCCAGAAAACAAGCTGGAGCTTGTTATAGCTTTAAAAATGGTGAGTACGAGATACCTGGAAAAACTTTAATAACATGCAATTAGATCTGAGCTGCCTATTTCTGAAAAACATTGAATTATTTGCCAACTTTTGCACTAGGATTAGGTTCTAATACAGAATTCTGAGAGTTTTAGGAAAATCCAGGAATGAGAATACAACACCATTTGATACAGACTAATAAAAGAAAAAAACTTTTGAAAGGCTATCTTAAATGGTGCTGGCAGGCCAGCATCGGTTATTTAGAAATTAAATCCTACATCTGATTCACAGACTGGCAGCAACTTGTGATGAGTGCTGTGGGCGATGAGGGATAGCTCAGGGTTTCCTGTGGGCTTTGCAGGTGGCCTCTTTGGGCTGATTCTGCTGGCACTACTCCAGTGGCAGTGCAAGCTGGGCAGGGGATCTCAAGGAGGGTTGCTCTGCCCTCTTCATCCTGCACCTCATAATAGCTTGGATGAAAGGAGGGAAAAACAAAAATAAATGATGGTACCTCTGTGGAAGGTTGAAGACATCTGTTGATGTCAAGCCTGCCCACGCACCTACAACCCTGCTTTTGAAGGAGCAGCTCTGCTGGCTGTACCTTGTTCCACAGCTTGCAGGCACACAGGTCCCATGCGTTTGAGAAGGATATGGATCTTCAGTTTTGCAAAATCGACCAGGAGAACAGTTTAGAGCAGCCCTGAAATGTATTGTGAGCTGGTTGGTGGACGTGAGTACTGAGTAAAAATCTCTAACTAGTTCCATGGGAGACATAGGCTACAGCAGACCCAGGGCTATAAAAGAGGTGAGTCCAGTGCCTGAGAAAAGACAGTGCCACTGAGGGCCCAGCACACCTGCCTGCCATCAGGCCTTGGCTGCAAAGCTCTCCAAATCTCCATCACGCATTTCCTTTCACTTCCACAGCTAATTGGCAGTTTTTTACCCTGTTTTGCATGTGGAGTGTGTTAGTACAGGATAGGTTTATTATCAAATTAATTAGGAGCTCCCTCCAATTATTCCTGCTGTGCCTGATGGGCTCTCCCTGCTTCCCGCAACAGGCTGATTGGCTACTATAAAGTCTCTGGCTTTAAACGATTGAGCGGTGCCACAGGCTCATTAACAGCACTGCCTTGCTGCGCTCCTCTGCCTTCTTGCCTTCCCCGCAGTGTGCCTTGTCCCTCTGCGCTCAGGGGAGCTCCCAGCACCCAGTGAGCCCAACTGGAATTCTTTAGATGCTGCTCCAGCTCAGTCCTGGGGAGCTCAGGGACTGCACAGCCTGTGGGTGACCCTTCTCCTTGCACATGCAGTCATGGGCCTTCAGGGTAGTCCAGCAGCCCGGTAGGGCTGGGGCAGTATAGCAGCTGGGGGATGCAACAGTTGAGAGGTTTATCACAGCACCAGCATCACCAGCAGCAAGGATGAAGCTGCAGCATCTGGTTGGAAACAGCCAGCTGAGGCTCTCAGGCAAGGGATGGATTTTAGACATTGGATCTTGCAATGTACAAACCCACAAAAGCAGTAAAGCCATCCAGGGTGTGGAGATTTGCTTAATTGAGAAATAAGCACATAGCTGTGGGTCAGTGACTGCACAGCTGATTGGCTGAGCCTATTTTATTTTGGAATAATTTACAGTTGTTAAATGGATTTGGAAAAGCCCTAATAATGGTTATTAAACTATTGACTTAGCCTGACGTGTTTAGTGTAGTAATCCGTGTTCGTGCTTGTCGTCGTGATGAGGGTGCTGGAGCCGGGAGTGGTGCTGGAGCATCGTCAGCCCCGGGAAGCAACTGTGCCGCCGGCAGGGCTGTTGCCCCAGGGCTGGGTGGGCGGCACTCCTCTTGCCAGCCAGGGAGAACCAGCAAAGAGCTTCAGCCTCTTTATTTTTTCTGGGTCAGAAGTGGTGCTTTGCTTCCCCATAGTTACAAATTCATTATATGCCACCTCCGTTATCACCTGCTGAACCTAATCTTATGTCAAAAAACCCTCCGTACAAAAAGTGTGGGGTTTTTTACCTGTGCAGATGATGCCAGACTCATTTCTAACTCATCTTTGCAGTGAGTAACTTCAAGTGCAGTACTTGTTGAATGGCCTTCTGACCAGCACTTCAAAATGTTACACATTCATTTATACCATGGTGTGGGATATGTTAGCTAAAGCCTACAGAGCACATGTTTTACGATGTGCAGAAGAAATCCCTGCAAATGAACTAAATCTCTCCAGCTCATCGTGTCTGCTGTCCACAGGTGCTTTACAGAGCAATTCTTATTTCTCTTTTTATTGTTTTCCTTTGCATGATGGTTAAAAAGGCAGTGGGCAGATGCTTAAAAGACAAATCTCCTTTTTATGTTTTGTTTAACCCCTAAAATGCGAGCAGAACTAAATGTTGGTCTTGCATGAAACACCACTCTGTGTGCTGGCAGCTGTGTGTGTACTACAGAGGCTTTGCTAGGAGGAGTGATGCTCTTGGATGTTTTACAAAAAGCTCATTTCTCAAAAATATCAGTTGATGACTGAACTCCAATAGATGTTACCTAGGAAGAAAGAATGCTAAGCAGTCAGATTAAAAAAAAAAAAAAAGTAAACAAAAAGTGCCTTTTCCCCTCTAGACTTTCACTCCCTCATTTCAGGTAATGTTTCATTAGTTGCCCAGTTAGCCAGTATCCCTTCTAGGAGAGGGTGGACCTACATTTCAAAAGAAAACAAATAAACAAACAAACCATTATGCAGAATATCCCATCTATCCCTGCTAATTTTCATAAAAAAAAAAAACAAAACCCCAACCAAACAAAAAAAAAACCGAAAAAACCCCAACCAACAAAACAAACAAGCAAGCAACAACAAAATCACAAAGAAAAACCCAAACAAACAAACAAAAACAAACCCAAAACATTCAAGACTCCTTTAAAATGTGATAAAATGGCAGGGGAGGTCACAGGCTCACAGCCTTTTTTTGGAGGTCACCTTGGAGGGCTGCTGCCAAGGGCCACAATGTTTTTCATTCCCCCTCCCCTCTTTAAGAGGAAACACACCTGCAGCGTGAACGACTGGCTGGACTGCAAAGGGACTTTTAGGTTGTGTAGAAGGAAAACACCTACTGCTTCAGTTAGAGTTGCAGAAATGGCGTGAAGTCCATTGTCAGCAGTGCTGGTGTGAAGTGCTCACACATTTCCAGCTTCAACAAACTCTTAACAGGCAATGGGAAACTCCCCACTGTGGCCCATTTACAGCAGGGACTCCTACACCAGCCTGGCCTGCCTGGCACACACTCATTGCATACCAGCAATCACATTATTCCTTTTTGAGCCGTTTCACAGGCCCAAGGTCAGATCAAAATGCTCTTTTTCTGGCAGCATTCCCCACTTTTCCTGTGTGCTTAGCAATGCAAAACAAAGGAACAGCAGCGACAAAGCTCACCACATCACAATTTGGCCACTGCACCTAAGCAGCCACATCTTAATATGCCCTGGTGACAGAGAAGCACAGACAGACAACAGCAGTTTCTGCTCTATCTTCTAGAACATTAATATTCCTTGGACTCCACAAAAAATGGGGAAAGGTGTTTTATGAATCTGCAGTGAAAGTGTTCCTCAGCCCGAGTCCACTCTCCTTAGTCATCCCTAGTACCTTGGATAAGAACTGAAACTGTGGGGTTTGGGAATAGTTAAAAAAAAACTTCATTCCATTTATTACTTTAGGCATTTGGACATTTCCCCCTTCCTTTTGCCTTTATATATGCCATGAATATTTCTACTGTGTTCTCATATAAATTGTCCTACAATTGGTTTTCAGTCTTTGTGTGGAGAGAGATTTCTGTATGTTATTTATATAACATATATACACACACACAAAAGCTCTCTCTACAGCCACGCTACTTCAAATGGGAGTTGCTGCCTTTCCTACATACTTAACTATTCAATAGTAAAGTTTTCTGTAATGAAATTTAGGGGCTTCAGTACTTCAGAACAGTGTAATGTCATTGTATTTACCTCCAAGTACTCTGAAGTATCCTGTGTGAGGGCACTAATCTAGACAGTTTATATAAGACTGTGGAAATTCAATTTCAGAAATGAACCTTTGCATCTTTAGGAACAGCTGGAGAGGCTCAGGTCTACTCATCCTGCTCAGAAGGGACATAAGGAATTTGGATTAGATGCAGATGGAGTGGGGATTTCATTAATGATAGAAAGAGAAGCAAATGTAGAGGCATAACAGCCTGAATACAAACACATAGTATCTGTGTACATATTTCTGACTTTAAACTGTAAACTCCATAAATACGCTATCATGCGAGAGGCAAAGCATATGCAAATGTAACAATATCCCATTACCTCTTCAGTGAAAAAGAATTTTCATAACTCATACATACCCCATTGAATAAATGCTCAGATTCACTGCTGGCTGTTAATTATCCTCAACAAAAACCTGGTTATTGTGCTCAATGTCAGTAAAGGCTCAGATGTTATTGCAGTCTATATAGAGAGAATGGTACCTGAGGGAGCAGGGAGTAAATATGCTTGTGCAGAATTTTAACAAGGTGAGGTCTGTTGCACAGAAAGGATCCATAGGGTGGGATTTTGATATGTGCTTCAGGAAATTAAGGTTTTTCAAGACAAAAACCTTGCTGTGACAGGGAATACATGATACCGCTCAGTATTTGAAAGGTACCAGCCATTTTAAAATTGCTTACTGCTATTAAAAGGAATTTCTAAGACTACTTTGACTGAAGGGAGAGAAGGGAGAAACTGGTTTGTTTTTCCTCTGAAGTCTACAATCCCCATAATCATACCAAGGTAGGTGTATGCAAGCTCACAAGACCTATTTATCTCCTTGGGTTTTTTGAAGAGCACATGGAACTCACTGTCCAAAGGCAAGAATCCACTTCCCCTACATCAGTGCAGTAGAGGCACTGGGACCTTATGTGGGAGCTTCCTCTGCAGGTCCCAGTGCAATGGCACAGTAGGAGAGAGCCAGGTGGAACTGCCCTTGAGTGGTGTGCAATGCCAAGGCCACCAGGATTCATTGAACTTAAGAGAAAGAGGAGCTGGGAACAAAAGTGGTTTATCCCAGGAAGCCATGCATTTTCTGCACTGTAGTGTTGGAAACGCTGCAGTTACTAGACATTTCATCAGGTCCAGGAAAGATCCACTGAAGGTGTTCCTTTATTGGATGAGTTGTTTCCCACATGCCCTGCACTATCTGATTGCCAGGTAAGAAGTGGCAAAGCCTCATGACATTTGGGTTGCTAAAGTCATTGCTTTTGGTATGAAGTGCATTGGTGACTTCAGGATCACAGGAGAGGACTAGCCTTGCACAAAGGCAGCATAGGGGCTCGAAGGAAGTCAGCCTTTCTTTCTGTTTCTTTTTCTCATTTCTACTCAATGCCTCTCCTCTCCTTGGTTATGCAGGGACAAGTACAGAGCTCACACAGTGAGCATGTTGAAAGGACAGAACAAAGTATGTAGCTTCGGATGGAGATACTGAAACAAGAAAACAGAATTAAGAAAGCTGAAGAAGAGAGAAGTAAAACTTCTATAAATACTAAGCATATCTAGGGATGAATGGAACAGAAGGAAGATACTGTAGGAGAGGAAAGTAAAGAAAGAACTTTGGGGTAACATAGAAGAAACCGTAAGACATCACAGCATGGTCCACAGTTGGTCTGGCTTAGTGGGATGCTGGCTATGGCACAGCCCCATTGAGATGCCTTTATCTGCAGGGCCAGTTGGGTATGACTCTGGTAGTCCTGCAATTGCCTGCTCAACTGGGCTTGAACAGAATGGGACACTTCTGTGGTCCTTAGAGGCTAATACAGCACAGCAGTTAAAAAAGGCAACACCAGAAGACACACAGTTCACTTAGGAGGTACTTGGATCTTTGCCTTGTGTTGGAAAAGGAAAACTCTTGTAGGTGTTTCCAAGAATCCCAAACATGGTCTCACAGTAACAGTGAAGTAGATTGATTATAGCTCTATAGCTCTGCCTCTCGGTTAGCACTGAGCCTTGAGTACCGATCTTTGAGCAGACGCTGGTTTTCTTTGCACCCCTGCAGTTCATGTTTTGAGACTTGCAGAGTATAGCAGCTAGGAACAGTTGTCAGCTATAAGCAGTTGGTATGAGTCTGAATAGTGCGATACATTGGTTCGTTTGCTTCTCTGAAGTTCTTTGAGACAAAGGTGGGGCATGCCCACTGCTGGATGGCCAGCAGGAGCTGTGGAGCACCTCTTCTACAGTAAGACCTGAGTATTTAAACCTGTTATTTTCTGCTCAAATGGCATATGTGAACAAGCAGGATCCCAATGCACTTCCACTATCTTGGGAAATGTTGAGAGACCGTTTTGTCTCCAATTCTTCTCGTTACCAGATTTGGTTTTTTGCATTTTTGGCACACCCCTGGGTTAGAAGGGAAGACTGTAGGTATTTAGGGGATTTTAATAATGTTATTACATAGCACGTAGTATTCTAGTAGCTGCTTGTAAAGTTGTTGACTTGGGAGTGACTTATAAGTATCGCGTTTGTGTAACTTTGAATGTTTAATATTAAAACATCTTAAAAGGATTTTGCAGATTATTTTTCCTTCTGTCGCTTTTGGTGATGAGTCAGAAAATAGTTTTGATGCCCCTTTTGCCTCTGATTTTCTTGACCTCCCAGCTGTTGTCCTGCAGCTGTAACAGACACATGCTGCACTTCCTGGGGTCTCACTGGCAGCAGGAGGAGAAAACAGCCCTCAGCAAAATTCCATGGGAGACATGCTGTGCTCCATGTGTAAAGTCAGTGGATCAAAGACATAAGCCAGGATTTTGTGGGGCCTTTTCCAGTTCCTGCAGGGGGTAGGACTTGCCTTAACTAGATTTGCCTTCTAGGAATGCAGTGTCCATGTGGAAGAACACTGACTGTTCCTGCTTCCTCTACTCCTGATTGTATTTATCAGCCTTATAATAAAAAGGATACCAAAATGAATATGCAAAATATTGCAAGGTGGAAGCAATCAGCTGACCAGCATCAAAAAGATGTTTTTCTGTCTCAGAAGTACAAGCATGAAAATGTTCAGATGCTCAGGCAGAGGAACACAGTAGGGAGACTACCAGGGCTCTGGCACAAGGAGCAGTGACAGTTTGCTTTCCCTTCTCCCCTTCATTTTGTTTCCTTCGTTCAACCAAGCAGCATAACCACTTAGCGCTGCAGCAACAGATGCATGGAAGCCAGAGCATTGGCCTATCTGGTATGTATTTGTGGTGAAGGGCCCAAATTCTATTTGGGACACACATCCTGGATATCCGCCTGGGCACCCATCTTGCCCCCCCCCCCCACTCCTCTTTTCTCCCCTTCTTCCCGGGTAGAAGCGGGAAAGCAGACAAAAGGCTTGGCGCCTCTCAGTCTGCAGAAGTCACGGTGATGGACTTGTGACTTCTGCCTCTTTTAGTAAGGTAACTTGAGATTGGTCTTTTATCGGTTGCTATTGGTCAAAACACTCGGCCAAAATGCTTAAAACCTCCAGCCAATTTTTGTTACTGCGTTAGCTGCTGTTGTTGCGTTATAGCTGCTGCAACCGCCATTGCCTGTCTGCTACCTTCTGTGCTGCTTAGATTAAACGTAGCAGGGGATTTTGTTTCTCCCCCACACACATAAACGGCGGGCCTGATCCTGCCCGCTTGGTGCATCGAGTCAAGGGATAGAAGCGTTTGCCAGCTCGCGCCGCTTCAGCCCGAGATCGACTCCTTTTGTCATGCATCGCAGCCGATAAGGCTGCAATCGTCCGGGAACTTGAATCCTGCTTCGCCCAGAGACTGAGTGCTGTGAGACCTCCTGAGAGCCACGGAGGATTTTCCGCGTCTCGACTGTGGATTCATCGGACAGCGTGGTCTGTTTAGCTACGTAGGCAGCAAAAACCCACTCGTCACCGCCACGTGGAAAGCCGCCACGTGGCAAGAACAATATATTCCCACGAATACTTTTGAACTGTTAATATCGGGATTCCTGACGAGTGAGTAATTAATTCTCTTTCCTAAAGTTCGTTAATAGTTTGTGTTTGACCTTTAAGCGACAGTTTGTGTCGCAGGACTCTCGAATTGCATTAATCTCTAAAATTGTTTATAAAATTCATTTAAATTAATTTCATTGGATATATATACATTCTGCAACGATAGTTTTACCAACCGCATAGTAGAATCTGTGTGGGTTAAATTGTAAATACGTTTGGGGAAATTTTTCTGATTAATAAAAATATTTAATATTTTTATTTCGGCCTCATTACAATTTACTTATAACCCAGATTAAAAAACCCCTACCACAACAATATATGTTGCATCTTGTTACTATGACTCTCATCTAATTCTAAGAGTGCTACTATCAGCCATTTTCTTAGGACTTGATTGCACAGCAGATGAACAGTCCATTTGCTTATGTAGCCTTCAGTTTTGGCCTGAGTAGTGGTTAATGTGGTGTAGTCCTTACAGGTGAGGGAAAGAAGCACCATGGCAAATGTTTTCTGCATATCAGAGCTGCTGAGATTAACTGGGGCCTCTGAACATTCAAGCAGATGTGCTTCAAAATACAGACTATATTACCACAGCAGTATTTGTGTTCTTGCTTTTCACATCTTACGGTGCAACAGTCAAGGGCTGACATTCCATGGTGAATGTAGTGCCTTAAGGTGACTTAGAACAGCACTGGTGGAAAGGAACAAATCTATGACCACCATCTCTGAATGGTTTGGGGCCCCACAGGAAAGCCCTACAAGGAGAGACTGAGGGAGCTGGGTCTCTTTAGCTTGGAAAAGAGGAGACTGAGGGGGTCACCTCATTGATGTTTATAAATAAGTAAAGGGCAAGTGCCAAGAGGATGGAGCCAGGCTCTTCTCAGTGATGCCCAACACGACAGGACAAGGGGCAATGGGTGGAAGTTGAGACTTTCTCATGTAATCATGAGAAATGAGTTTTTTCACTATGAAGGTGACGGAACACTGGAACAGGCTGTCTGGTGTGGTTGTGGAGTTTCCCTCTCTGGAGGTATTCAAAACCCACCTGGACATGTTCCTGTGTGATCTGGTATAGGTGATCCTGCTCTGGCAGGGGGGTGGACTGGATGATCTTGATGGGCCAATGTTAATGGCGTGAGCCTCAACAAGGCCAAATGCCAGGTCCTGCACTTGGTCCACAACAACCCCAAGCAATGCTACAGGCATGGGGAAGTGTGGCTGAAAAGGGATCTGGGGGTTCTAATTGACAAGCAACTGAATATGAGCCAGCAGTGTGCCCAGTTGGCAAAGAAAGCCAATAGCATCCTGGCTTGTATTAGAAATGCTGTGTCCATCAGGGATTGGGAGGTGATTGTCCCCTTGTACCCTGCTCTGGTGAGGCCACACCTCGAGTATTGTGTTCAGTTTTGGGCACTTCATTACAAGAGGGATGTTGAGGTGCTGGAGCAAGTGTAGAGGAGGGCAAGGAAGCTGGTGAAGGGCCTGGAGAATAAATCTTATGAGAAGCAAGTAAAGGAGCTGGGGCTGTTTAGTTTGAAAAAGAAGATCCTGAGAGGAGACCTGATTGCTGTCTACAGCTACCTGACAGGACATTGTGGAGAGGCTGACGCTGGTCTCTTCTCACAGGTAAGTAGTGACAGAACAAGAGGGAATAGCCTCAAGCTGCAACTGGGTAGGTTTAGACTGGATATTGGGAAAAATGTTTTCACAGAAAGAGTGGTCAGGCACTGTAATGTGCTGCCCAGGGAGGTGGTGGAGTCACCAACCCTGGATATGTTTAAAAGTTGTTTGGATGTGGTGCTTGGGGATATGGTTTAGAGTGCATTTTGTAGAGTAGGGATATTGGTTGGACTTGCTGATCCTGAGGGTCTTTTCCAACCTGGATGTTTCTGTGATTCTGTGATCTTTCAAGGTCCTTCCCAGTCCCTAACCTTCTGTGATTCCGTGAACGCCTAGATCAGCCCAAAACACCTGGCTCCTCTCCTGGAAGATACTGTGTGTGGCTGGAAGAAGAGCTGTAAGACGCTGAAACTGCATCCCTACCTGAAGAGTAGGGAAGGATATCAAGAACACACCGGAAAAGAAAGTCTAAGAAGGGCTGGCACACAAGGTAGGTGACCGCAGGTTTGGGCACCTGATAGGCAGCTGGTTTGTGCTGCATAACAGAGCTCACTTGGGACTTCAGAAAGGAAGCAAATGTCTGTGGAAAATAAATGTGTCAAATGAACAGGTAATGGATGGAGTGAGCAATTTCACAAGAGATGTGGAAAAACACAGAGAGCAGCCACAGGAGAAGCACACCAGACCAAAGACTGGGTAAAATTGGAGAAGAAAGAAAGTGGAGAAGAATTACTTCTCTGCTTCTGACAGTTTTTGGAACTAAACCAACTATTCAGCATAAGCACTGAATTGCCTTTTTTTCTTCTCTGTGTGAAATAAACTAGGATGTATTTTAGATCACGAGCTGCTACTGAAATGCAAGCTTGCTTCCAGGAATGGGAAAAAGAAAGATAGCAAAAAGGGGCTTAAAAAGTACTAGGGGGAAGGACACTGTCCTTCTTTTACTTAGCTTTTCCTGGAGAACATTTTCTCATGGCAGGTTTGTATGCAAACCATACAAACTGTCAGAATGACAGAATTGCAGGGGTTGGAATAAGCCTCCCAATATAATCTAGCTCAATCCCTCTGCTAAAGCAAATTTGCCTGGATCAGGTTGCACAGGAACACATCCTAGCAGGTTTTGAAAATCAGGGTAATGATTTTACCTCAGAGCTAAAACCAAATGTACTGCTCAGGGCTCTTTCTGGGCTTGTGTTCATCTCAGGTGTGCACCACTGCCTTACCCACTATCTTGCAATGCTCAGTGCTGCAAGAGACAAGGGGCCAAGAGGGCTCTGAGTGCCTGGGTCTGGAGCTCTGGTGGAAGAGGAGCTGGTCATGCTCTTTCCTGAAACGTGGCAGAGGCAAAATACTGGGACAGCCCATTCTGTGACAGCCAGATATGACAGTGAGAGCAGTGACTCTGAGGCCCACAATGCCTATGAATAAGGGGATACTACGACTTTGGTTTGGTTACTTTTATATCTGCCTGTTATTAACAACAATCCTGCTGAATGGCTCTTCCTATATGCAGCCAGGCTGCTTGACTGCAGGCGTGTCAGCGGAGTCTGTCACATAGCCGGCAGCACGCAAAGAGCCCAGCCTATGGTGGTGTGCGTGTGTGAATGCCTGCATGCCCCCGAGGAGTCTGGTTGCACGTCACACGCTTACCTGGCCAAGCTAAGTGAAGGTCTGTATGACCACCAGGTCAGGCTGTGGAGGCATTCTGATTTAATCATATGTGGCAAAGGGTATCATTGTATTTTTCAGCTTTGCTTTTTTCAACAGTTTTAGATACTTCATGTGGAGAAAGTAGTACCTTTTCAAAAATACATTCTATATTTGGTAATGGTTCGAGGCACAGTTGTGTCTGAAGGAGAAAGGCTTTTCAAGCAGCATGCTGCTGCCTCAAATGCTCCTCAACCAATTCTGCTGGGCTCTGCCTCTGAGCTGTGCTGCCCTCTCACCAGCCTGAGACTTGAGGGATCAACTCAGGAACTGCTTGAGACTCTGCACGATATTCTTCAATAGCCCTTTTCTTCTCTGGAAGAAAGGTACAGGGAAATGTCAGAGAGAATTAACAACTTAGATGGGTGGGTGGCAAGGCTTAAAAACTGTAGACATGATTGAGTGAAAAGCACTGTCCCTCAAGGAAACAGTTATTAATGCTGCACAGGTAGACTTGGGAAAAATTGGTTTTATTTTTTTTAAAGTACAGTATAACCTTAAAACAAAACAACAACAAAAAAAAAACCCTGCAAACAAACAAAAACCACACACCAAAACCAACCAACCAAAATGACAACCAAAAAACACCAAAAAGCCAAAACACAAAAACCCACAGTGGAAAAATAGATCTAACTGAAGCCCAGCCAATATCTTGGTAATAGGAATAACTGACCAAATGTTTGGAATAGCTTCTAATAATATCCAGGCTGAAAACCTCAAGTCGACTATGTAACACCCAGGGGCTATAATGATAAGCTTTCTACACGTAAGCATGTATGAAATAATGTAAAGCAGAGCCAAGGTCAGATAGTTGGATCTGGGTAAGCTTTGCAGGGTTTTCCTTTGCAAGACTCCCCACCTCGACACTGAAACACTCAAGAGGACACTGAGTTGCTGCTTAATTCAAAGACACTCCCACTATTAATGCCTTGAGTTGTTTTCCTTCTGCATAAACTACAGATTAATTGTACAGGAGGAGCTTGTGCTGTTGCTGCTTAGGAGCTGCATTTGTAGCTGGCCTGCTGCTTCACCAGGACCTTAACTGGTGCTTAACTGGTGTTTGCAAATTGTGAAGGTATTTGTGTATGAAAAATCTACAAGAAGGAAAAACATTTTCCAAACAACAAATCGGAGCACAAGTCAAACAGTAAGGTTCTTACTCAAAACATGACAATGAAGAATGTTGCTCCATGTTTCTTCTTTGAAGTGAGAAGATGGTGAATGGGAAAACAGATTAGGATTTTAAAAAAGGGGAATTTATTTCTCAGTTCTGCAATGAGATTTCATGTGTGACTTCTGGCAGGGCTCTTGACACTCCTGCACATCTCACTCATGCCTGTGAAATGGGTCTAATCTCTACTATGATCAAAAGAGATTTTAGATGAGAACATTCTCAGTGGACCAAGTCCTTATGAAGGTATAGAGTATCAGAGGGAGTTCTCTCATTTACTCTTATAATGGGCACCACTGAATTAGATAAACAGCAACCCAGGATTTCAAGCAGTTTTGGAGCTGAACAGTGTTAGTATCCAACAAAGAGCAAATGTTTTGTATTAGAAGATATGAATATTTTGTTTATCACAGTGTAAACACAAAAATATTTGTCTTTGTAGATTAGCTGCAGCAATGAAAATACTTTCCATAGTCACTAGCTGGGAGTTCTCAGACTCTGTTTAATATATCCCAAATGGTCTGGTAAAGACTGGGACAGGGAATTGAATTAAACATGGGATACAGGTTGGGCTGAGGCCTTTTCACACGGGATATAGACATGTGAAGATGAAGTCTCTTCCCTGCTTATAATTACCATCCTGATGACTTTTCTATCAAATCTCAACAAATGGTAGAAGAGCCAATGAGGAAATAGAGAAAGGAGCATTAGCTCACTGTCGTGTTGGCTGCCACTTTTTTGATGCATGAGTTGGCTGCTTCTCTGCCTCCAAGGAAAATCATTAAAATATTTAAATCATATTGATTTATGTCTGACAAAAGTAGTATCTAACTTGTACTTTTTACAGAAGCCAGACTTGGGCTCTTTATGTTGACTTTGACCAGTCAGTTTCTTTTGCCCATGGAAAGCCCAGACGCAGAGTACAAAGTTTTACAGATCGTTTGGAAACCTCTAAAATTGTTGTGCTTTTGTCTTCTGTGGCTTTTAGAAACCTATTTCCCAGCCTGTCTCCTTCATTGCTGGAAAATCATGGGAATAAGGAAGTATGTTCTGAATACAGCACTTCCAACTAGGAACATTACAATGAATTACAGAACTGTGAGGGCCTGGGTCACAGAAACTCGAAACCCAAGCATCTGTTTAATTTCTAATCCATGCAGAGTCCTACTGCCCTGAGGCCTTAACCTCTCAGGGAAAAGCAAATAACAATAAAGCAACTTTCTCGCTCTGGCCTAGAATTAACTCGCAGATTTAACTGACTTCTTTTATTGCAGATGTTTATGTTAAATTGTCCTACTGTACGAATTATTATTCATTCAGGAAATAAAATGGTTCCAATGACTAACTTGAGGGTCACATAAAAAATAAAGAGTACTGCCAAATTACTAAGATTTTATGATGCTGTTCCCTTAGACTGTTAAAATGAATTAATCAGTTTGTTAAATATTTATTTGACAAACGTGTTGTTCTAACCTCCTCTCTATATCCTTAAGTAATGAGTGACAGAGCAGAAAGATAAGGCTACTTGTCTGGCTTATTTTAGATTGGTGTAGAGAAAATGAACTGACAGGTATTAATGTACTGAAGAGAGCAGGTACTTATTTTTCTGTAAAATTGCAAAACATAGATAGTTTAGAAGACTGTAACTTTATTGCTCCAACCTTTTGGTGATTATTACTGTGCCAGGTAATTATGATTCTTTGAGCAACAAAAGATTAAAAAAAAAAAAAAAGGATAAAAAGTTCATCAAGATTATCTTGGGTTAACCTCAGGTACATGTAGCAGCAAGAATAATAATTAATAATGCCACACACAGCCCTTTGTCACCCTGTGACAAGAACGGGTAATTGTGTTTTTCTTGGAATTAGCATTTTTGGAAAGAGTGGAATACCAGGATTTGGCTATAGAATTCTTTCATCATCTCTCCTTCCTTTGTGTGAGGCATGAAGGACTATCTATTAGGGCACTGCTGCATATGGCTACAGGCATCCAAGGCAGCCTAGGTGCATCAATTTCCTCAGCACCTACAAGCAAGATTGCCAAGCTTGAGAGTCAAGTTTCCTTGCTACACAATATGAAGAATAAAAAAATTTCTGGATTACATGTTTATAGATGTGAACGTGCCTAGTGTACAGTGCAGAAGAGACGTATACATGCAAGATGAGCGTCTGTAACTAGGATAGAAAAACGTAGGCACTCGTCCAGAGGAGATTGTGAATGCTGGGAGTACCACAGTTTGTTCTTGGATGGCTGACTGGTGATGAACACACAGCCCTGGGGCGAAATCAGCAAACCTGGTCAAATTCACTCCCAGCCATGAACAGGGAGGGAATGCGATGGGGCCAAGCACTGCAGTGGGTAAGAGTCTGGAAGATGGTGTGTTTATCGGTAATTACGCTGAACCCAGTTTGGACCCTCTCTCACTTTCAGTTTTCCTTTGGCATCAAAACGAGATCCCAACGCTGGCATGTGTGTCTTCAGCAGAGTCAGGGGCCCTGCACTGCACTGGCAAAGAACAACAGTGATGAAAAGCCTCACTTAGTCCTTCCTCCAGCTGTGTCATCTGCATGGATACTAACACCTGTATTCCAGAAAAAGCAGGGAAGTCAACAGACTTAAGAAGGGTGTCCCTCACCAGTTTTTGAGAATGGTTAAACCCTTGGACCTCAGTGATGTGACAGATTACAGAGTGAGATGAGAGGCTTTTTATCAGCACTGCCTCTTGCTAACTTAACACCAAAGTCCAGATACTGGGGCATTTTCTCCAGGGTCTGAGAACCATGAAGACATGATCTTCTCTTTGTCTAGTGTGTTGCACGTGGAGACTCTGGTGAGATTATCCCTTGGAGTCTTTAAGAATGAATACTGGACCTTCTTTTCATCTGGGGTTTCAGTTCATTGGGTTTGAAAAGCCTAAATGAAAAAACCCCCAATCTTTCATTTTCCAAAGTCAAAGGGCAAAAACTGATTATGCCATCTTCAAAGCTGGACAGTGAAAGATTAGAAATCCAGCACAAACCAGCAGTCTTGTAAGCTAGAGATCTGATGGGCCTTGGTTTCCTTTGGGCAATCTCTTGTTTGGATTCTCCTAGGTCTACATAGCTGGAAGCTCTGACTGCAGCTTTTCCTGTGGGTGGGTATTCATAACATCTTTCATCTTTGCAGCTTTCTTGGTGTTTAATAAGAGTTTAATTCAAGCTGCAGTGGGTCTCTCTTCTTTCACTTAGCAGCCTGTTTTTGTGAAATGTATAGGAATGTAACATTTTTAGCCTTTTATTGCTCTGTCAGATGTGGTTAAAATTGGCTACTGTTTGTTCTTGTTCTCTCTTGCACAACGTGCAAGCATGTACACGCACGTATGTGTGCACACATGCGCACACACACAGAGATTTATTATACATATGAAGAGATAATGATCTCAAAACCCTTTTAATTTCTGTAGGAATCCAGGCTAGGAAAAGAAGTATTGTAATGCTTTTTCTTTAGGAGTGGAAAAGGAGGATGAACTGATTTTTTTTTTTTTCCCCCTATGCAGCAGATAGAATATTCAATTACCACGTAACGTGTTGCTGAAAATCCAGCACTATTATTGTAAAGCAAAAGATGTAGTGGGACCCTTGTCCTGGAGCTGTAGACTACTGCTTATTCATGGCATGCATGTCTCCTACCGAGCTAGAAGGAATGCACAGGGGACATAGATCCTGTCTCCATTAAGTCTTTTGGAGTTTTACCATGAAACTAAGGCATTTTACCCTTTGTTTTTAAGTAATTAAGATGATAGTGGAGTTTCTGAGTTTTCCAACTTTGTGAAAACAAACTAATAGCAATGATCCACTTCAATAATTCAGATATTATTTGACATGATAGACATTAAAAAATAATTAACTTTCCTTAATTAATTTTTAGAAACAGGAAGGACACCTGCAGCAAGCAGAGATGTTTGCAAGTGTCATTAGATTGGGAAAGCTGTGCAGCAATGCTGAAATAACAGGTTGAAAGAACCAAGAGTGATTTGCAGCATGGTCTGACAAGTGAACTATCCAAGTGCTAGTGAGCTGCAAAAAAGGTGATGAAGATGTGCACTTTTTAGAGGTCTATAGAAGCCAGAGGTTAATTAGCAGTTAAACAACGTCTACTGGTGTTTTATGCCAGCACCATCAGTGTGTTATTATGCTAATTCTCAAGCCTCAAATGTGTTTCTTTCAGACTTGAGCTGAAATACATTGATGATTCTTTTATTGAGACATTTCTTACAAAATTTTTTATTAGTATATATTTTTTTCCCTAAATCCAGATTTTTCTGTGACCAGAACTGGAATTCTGAATCTCACTCGTATTTTCTTCCTTGGTAGTTGTGGTTTGATGCCACTTATGTGTGATGCTGCAAGAAGGTAAGGTGAACACATCTGTTATCGTGGTCTTGTCCAAATTTTAAATTTTGACTTCTCTGCAATGCAGAAGGAATTGAAATGAACACTAGAACTTTCTACCTCCTCTTTCCAAGTTAATAAGTAGAAAGGCACAAACATATTTTGCTAATGTTTTTGTCTGGTGGAACTACGCTTGTAGAAAAACTCACAAAGGCTTTTATATGTCACCATGGACACACCAGAACTCAACAACTCAGGTTCCTCACAGGAGAGTGAGAGTGGATCTGGCACCTTGGGAGCATCCAAGCCATCCAGTCTAGAGATGTGCTGAACTGTGTGCAGTCTCCTAGTGCTAGCTAAGACAGAATGCAGAGAATCTTGCAAGGTCAGGCTGTTATAGCATCAGGCACCTCCTGGGTAAGTTTCTCCTGCTATACATGCCCACTCTTAGACCTCTGGGGAAGATTCTTTTGCTACACATGGCCCCTTAGCCCTCTTTCAAAGATTCTGTCAAGGACTTTTTTTTTTTTTTTTTAAATTTTTTTTTTTAAAGAAACACCTCACTTTACCTAAATATATGTAATAATTTAGAGTTGTCGTCCAGGTTTATGAATCTCCTTAAATGGACATTCTCTTAACCCATCAGTGTTCAGATGACCTTGAAACCCTGTGTCCCTTAAGACTGCTGGAAAGGAGACTTTGCCAGAGAGCACAGGATGTGGTTTGGACCGCAGCCCTAGATTCCCTTCTCCTAGAGGGAGCCACAGAGTCCTGCTTGCTCCTGCTCTGGGAATGGGAATTCAGACTGAGATTCCAAAAAATAAATCCCTCTAAAAATATTTCTTTTCAGAATACACAACTCCTGCTATTAAGTTTTCAATTTTTCAGTAAACATGCACGTATGTATATAATTTGCCAGTCTCTTTCATTTTCACAATGGCCTACTTTTCTATCAGTACTATTAAAAATAAAATGCCAAATTGGGAGAAAGACAGCATTACATTAGATAGGAAGCACGCAAGTGAACTCATCTATGCATCTATTTATTTTCATTCTGATTTTGTGACAGGCTATGGAGAAGGCTCCCTAGATGGCCATATTACTGATTCTGCAAGTCATGCTTATGGAATTACTCCCTTGAACATTTTTTTCTAACCTTACCAAAAAGATCTGTGATTTGTTTCAATTACAATTACACTGTGTCTGTTGTGATGAACTGGACGGGTAAGAATTGAGTGTGAACAAACAGGATAATGGATGGGACCCAAAGGCAGTAACTTTTAGGAAGTATTTCTCATTTAAGCAAGGTGCAATGAAAGAGCTGTTAACAGCGATTTATGTGCTAAAGGGCAAGATTTCAGCTCTCTATTCATCTGCTTTTTCCTGCCACCTCTCTTCAAATGGGAGAGATTAATTTGTTTGAAACAAATTTTGTTAATGAAAGAAGTCTGTAGCTAGAGTAAGAATAAAAAACACCCAAATATTACAGAGAAGATATATTCTTTATTTGTATACACAACTAAAAACATGACAATACAGTTACTGGGGAGAAAAAAGCACCTTATGCAAAATACTGAAATGATTCTCCTGTCTTAGTCACATAGTTTAACATGAGGAAAAAAACCAAAACAAACCAAATCCCAACAGAATTAGTTTTCTCTAACATGTTATTAAGGACAGAGCCTGTTTACCAGCCAAGTATTAGATGTCCCCATGGAATTTGACAATTTGCAAAATATGCAAAAGTTTATCGTCCAGGGAAAGCTGTAGATGTAACAAACAAGGAAGAATTTCTGACTAAAAGGGAACATGACTTACGTCCTAATTGCTTAAAAAAATTCCTAAATACAATGACTCGGTTAGAAACAATCTTCAAGAGGACTGTCCTCTCACACTGGTAAACGTAGAGCTTGGACAGACCTTCTTTCATCCCCTTTCTTTCAAGATCTGCTGTCTGTGTTGGTAGTTACAAGCCTTTAGATTTGTGCAGAGACTGGGTTACTAGGCTACTTATTCACAGGTTTTTTTCTCTTACTTTGGCTACATTGCATGTCTCAGATCACTAGTCAAGGGCAGAAAGTGTGGAGCTGGCATGTTCTTGCTGTGAATGCTGTGCTGTCCATTAGTATACTAGGTCTTTCCTGACCCCAGCTTCCACTGCACGTAAGCAGATCAGTGGAATCAAGTATCTCTCTTGCCAACGACTGGATCCAGGTAGCACAAATTTCTTTGACTTCTCTTTAATGGGATTGATTCAGGCAGAAAGCATTTTTTTTAGACTTGCTTTCCCATTTAAAACAGAAAAAATTGCTCTATTAAAATAAAATTTAACTATTATTTGTCCTATATACGTGGATACCATCACATTTACACAGCAACTATACAAGTGTCTCGGTAATTCAGATCCTCTTAAGTACTGTTTGTGCTCCTCTAAAGGCTCAGAATCACAAGCTACTGACAGGCAATTCACACACACAGTCAAAAGCAAGTTCCTGTGCAGCCTAGCAAGCTTGACACCCTGAATCAATCTGTTTGATGATGCTGAAGGGAGACTTACCTCTCTCATGCAAGGAGCCCTGTTCCCCACTGTGCCTAGGTTTGACTCAATTTAGCTTGCAATGTGGGGAGCAGTATTTTTGCAGAGATTGTTTTCTGGCAGTTGTGTAAGTTGATTAAATTATGGCATGGTCAACAAGCTATTAGGTTGGCTCAGCTTCCTCTGGTCAAACCACACCTACTGCTCAAGCCTGGTCCCGCCTTGCAAAATTTGTGTTCTCGTAGCCACTCACCTCAGCACAGGGAAGTGCTTTATGGGGGATGATGACATGATGCCAGCCAACATTTTTGTCTGACCACTGCTGCTTCCTTCCTGACTTTACATCAGGCAAGGCTTCATTTCTCTCGATTTCTAAAGAGATGAAATCAAGTCATGCAACTATGTGCTGACTCAAGAAACTTGACACTCAACGGCCTGTCAGTCCTGCCTGCCAGTCCTGCCTGCAGCCCTATGTAAAGACCACCCAATATTCTTGAGCAAATGGGTCCATATACAATGCAGAAATTCAGAATGTGATGTCTAAAACTAGTGACTAGACTTCTTTTCTTGTTTCCTAAGACTTACATAGATTGGAAAGGAAGGACTAGATTCAGAATGAAGTTGCATTCTAATAAGTTTAATAGGTCTGATTCAAAACCTTGCAGTTTTCTTGGGTTTTGTAGTACCAAATAAATACTTGGACATTAGAAACCAAAACATACAGTCCTCCAGGGCATACTGAAACTTTAAACAGATGGTTAAAGTACAAGAAGGTAGCTAACATTCAGAAGGATATCTCCTCTGAATTGCTGAGTTTTGTGTTCTAGTTGCTTTTTCGGGCATGAGATTTACAGATAGTTCTGCTTACTGTCCCTTCAGTAAAGGCTGTGTTTTAAGGTAGCTTGTTCAATCAAATACCTACTGATTCTTCAATGTAATTTTAAACCTATCTTTTTAAAGTGAAACAATCAGAATCTGAGAACACAGCACAGCAGAAGGCACTCCTGCTTGTCTTGTCCAGCTGCATTCTTGGCTTTGACATGGCAAAAACACCACTTTACACAGGAACAGTGTAACACCAATGTCAAAACCAAACTGGACAACATACCAACAAGCCTTAAATAATAAGTTTCTTTAAATAAATGCAGTCACCAATAGAAGCAAGTGCTAAGGACAGAAATAATGTCATAAGTCAGAAATTCAAAGCAGTATATAGACAGAAAAGACACTTCCAAGTATAGCAAGCACTGTACTGGATGGAAGTTGTGTTAGGTGGTGTACTTTCTTCTGAACTTGTACTGAACTGATATTCCCACAGAAACTGATATCCCCAC
Organism: Ramphastos sulfuratus; assembly: GCA_013399055.1. Taxonomy (NCBI): domain Eukaryota; kingdom Metazoa; phylum Chordata; class Aves; order Piciformes; family Ramphastidae; genus Ramphastos; species Ramphastos sulfuratus. Next base: position 120,819 of record WBNM01006951.1, read on the forward strand.
TCCAAAACTTAAAGACACGAGATCTAAGTTACAGTGGCCAAATGCAGCATTGAGCATTGAACCAGATACTAAGTTTTAGTATTCCTTCCAATTTGCATCTTACTTGAGCTTTCAAAACCTTCCCTGAAGTTTCAACACAGGCTGAAACACATCACTTCCTCTTTTGAACTCTACTGCTACTTACTGCAAAGGCTGCATCTCAGTTCTGAAAATAAATGTATTTTGGTGGCTGGAGGAGGTATATTCTCAGATTGGTGCTGCTTTCACTGTATCTACATAGCTCAAATTACAAGACACCATTTTCAGCAAATGGATTAAGAATTCATCCCAGGACCTGCAGTTTACCACAAGCAGCCCAGAAGCAGGTGGCAAGGGTTTAAAGAGGCAAGGCTCTTCAATAATAAACTGGTCATGGTTAGTTTATTCAGATCACATACTGATACAGTACATCTGGTGGGTAATCTTAAGAAAGCGGAAACAATGGCTCTTCTAATTGGGCATGGAGCTCAATCTCTGTGGGGAAATCGGCACAGTGCTAACTCAGTAGAAAGACCACCACCTGCCAGACAGAACTTCCATCCAGTATGGATACAATGATCTCCCTGATACACGTAGGATTATTTTACTGAACGTCTTGATTCTAGTATACCGCTAAGCAAAAAGCTACAAATAATGTTTGTTCTCCTATCCTTTTTGCCTTGAATTTCTTAGCTTTTCATGCTTTTAACATCCACTGGAGAGTGGTAAAAACCCACATGTTATTACTAATCAGTTTCTATGTAACATTTCTGAGCAAGTCTTCTTTACACCTCTTTCATACACACCTCTTGCATACCTTTTATGCAACTTTGTAATTTAGTAGTATATGTTTTAATAGCCTATTAATAATTCTATTATGGTTTGCTTATTTTCTAATTTTAGTTTAGTATTACCAGTGTCCAGTTAATTTTAGGTACTTGACTAGGAAAAGTTGGTCAGCTAGTGTTGTGAAGCCTATTTATATCCAAGTTTTATTGCACTGAAAAACTCTTTAATAATGACATTTCAAACCCTTCTGTCCCAAAGCACTGCAGTTAGGTCTCAAGCCTGCCATCAGATCCATACAGAGAAACTACTCTACTGACAACACCTCACTGAAATCACAGAGCTCTCAACATGCACCCAATTATTGAAGACCACCTTTCGTAGTTTAAGTCCCAAACAACATAATCTTCCTAAAGCAAAGTGCCACTGACAATGATTTGCAAAATCCTGCTAATCAGCAAGGGCCATTTTTTAAATGTAATTCCACCTTTCCAGCACATGAACAGGAATTTTTTTTTTTGACACGTTAATCTTGATCTTGAACCAGTTTCTAGGTTGCTGGCAATCTAAATTCATCTATAACAGTTCTGGTTCAAGGATGACATGCATTTCACTAGCAACTTCTGATACTGCAAAACAAATTGAAGACTTTATACAAGCTGTAAATTTTTAGATACTTCAGAAGTCTTGTGGAGAACGTAATCTTGCATTTTTATTTTGTCCTAAAAATTATGTATATATACTGACTCATTTTTGAAAGTTGTGTATTATAGCTTTTACTGGCTAAAAACAATTTCATTTTATTATATTATGTCAAAACATATGTGTCTTTTGTTCCTAGTTACAATTTTTGCTTCTCAGAGTGTTCCAGTAGTAAAACAAAAATTGGAAAAAAAGCTTCTCCTTTACAGCTATGGTATTTAACATGCCAACAACTGGTTCTAAAGTAGAATGACAGGAGACTATGTAAACAAATACTGATATTTTAAAAACAGAAGCGGGGTTTATGTGTGTGGGTTTTGTTTTGTGTTTTTTTTCCTAACTACCCTGGAAAAGAAAACAAACCGTGACAAACAGCTTTGGGTTTAATTTACAACTTACTATTAAAAGTCACCTGAAGGCACTGTCCACATACTGACAAAAGTAAATGGGCTTAAAGACTACACACTACACAGTAAAGGCAATCTTTCACTGACAGAGAAGATAGCACTGTCTTATTTCTCCATAAATTCCTGATATTTAAAATCACATTTTTTAAATGAGGGTTTTCTTTTCTGTATTAGTTTCTAGGGTAAGCCTGGGCAGTTACTACAAGGTCAAAGTGCACTGTTTATTCTCTGCTCAGAGACTATGCTGAAAATCCTGACCATATTTCTGGGTTTCCTAGTTACTAATTTTTCCATGGGTTTAGCTGGATGTCCCACTGCTCAGTAAAACTATGGACATGAGAAGATGCTTAATGTAGCTCCTAGGTCATTCTTAGTGATAGTCACATTAAGTATTTTAACAAGGCAGGTTTCTCAGTCCAGTGCTTTTTAGCCTCATCCACTGACTTCCTGGAATAGCACATGAAACGTAACCAAGAAAAAATGATCTATCAAGGGAGTTTACAAGCATCAAATCCACTGCTTTGGCCTGTGTGCTGCCCTATCATGCTGCACATCATTTGGATGCAGGAAAAGCTTGTTTTCCCCTTTACAGGAATCCTTCTAAAGCTACATGGTTTAACAGAGGAAACAGGTCCCACTAACACTCATTTCTTATCATCATATGTTTATATAATACTTTAAACATATTTTGTGCCTTAGTTTAGCAATCCAAGAGCTCCCAGTTTCCTTTGTATTGCATAATGTGGCATGGACGCTTAGAGTAATCATAGTAATTCCACTTAACATGACTACAACAAAACCTGCTGGCATAAATGCTTGATTTCTGCTGCGGTTTGGCTCTCCAGCTCAGAGCAAAGCATGCTGTTTCTGTTGACACTGCTGTTGGAAGGATGTGTCACGCTAACATCTTACTGGTGGCCTTTATTTTACAAAATACGCAAAGGAGCTTTTTCGATTTAGCCCGCCCGGGTCAGCCAGGTGCGAGCCAGCGACGGACAAAAAGCTTATGCAACGGCCCAGTGGGTAGGCCATCGAGGTGTGGCTCCTGGGACCGCATCATCGCCGTGCGGAGGCCGGCGCTGACCTGGATCTCCGGTCTCACAGGAGAGGCGGCCTGCCCTGCGGGCTCCAGCACCCATCGATGGTGCAGGGCTGCCGCCGGGCAGGCTGCCTCCCTTGAGGCCAGCACGCCGACATCTTAGCGCCAGCAGGAACAATGCGCGGCGGTATCAGTGGCGACTGGCCGGGCGCAGCCGTAGCTGTCGCCAGCCGCCAGTGACACCCCCGTCAAGTTGATTTCTAACGACCCCAGCTCCAGCCCGGCGCCTCTGAGACACCCGCGCACCGCCGCGCCTTCTGCGCGGCGGGGGGGACAGCTCCCGGGGAGGGGGGCGAGCGCCGCCGCCACGCAGCTGTGCCTGCCTCTGCGCTGACCCCTGCGATGCGGGCGAGCCGCCAAGCCTCGCGGGCCGCAGCGTCCAAGTACGGCGGCGGGACACCGCGGCGGCGGAGCCACCTCCCAGCAGCGCGGGGACGGCGCAGGCCCGGCCCGGGACAGGCCGCGGGCTCTCGGCGGGACCCGCTCATTGTTCCTCGCACAAGCCCTGGCAAACAGGAAGCCGCCTCGGCATGGGGCGCCCCCCCCGCCCTTGGCGGCTGACTGGCAAGCCGGGCGGCCAGTGCAAGCGGCGACGGCGCCTCGACGCAGCCAATGAACGCGCGGGCGTAGGCGGGAGTTCCGGGCTAACAGGCGGGCGGCGGTGTCGGCCGGGCCCCCTCTCCCGCTGCAAGCCCCACCTTTCGGCTTTCCCGCACCGTCAATCAAAATAGGAAAAAAAAACCCGGAGTAGGCTCGGGCCGCCGCCGCCGCTTCAGCCCGTGAGCACAATAAGCATGTCCCCGGCGGCAGCTGCCTAGCCCCAGCCAACAGGGCCTGTGTGCGAGCTAGCCAGCCTGCCTGCCTGCCTCCCGCCCAGCCAGCCAGCCGGCCGCTCGCACTCACACCATGACCGGTACGTACGCACCGACCGAGCTGCCCCGCGGGGCTTCCTGCTCCTGCTCCGGCCCTGCGCTTCCCCGCTCCGGCCTCGGAGCGTCCGTGTGCGAGCGAGGCGAGAGCGGCACTGAGAGCAGCAGCAGGAGGAGCAGGGGGAGGAGGGAGAAGAGGGG
>WBNM01006952.1:0-43982 GCA_013399055.1 Ramphastos sulfuratus
TGACCACTTTGCCCTCCCTGTCCGCTCCCCTTTATATTTGCTCCAGCAAAGACAGAAGCTCCAAACTTGCCCAACTGGGCAGAGGATCCTCCTCCTCTCATCACTGGTGAGTCCCTGTGGTGCACACTGGGTGAATGGGAGTGGGATCTAAAGGCCGGGGGGCCTGGTGGCCCCCCGGTTACTCAGTACTAGGCTTGATGATCAATTTAATATCACCTATGGGTGCTGGGTGGGCCTCCTCGCTTAGGCTGAGGTCCTCTATGTTTAGTTGCTTCTTTCTACTCGCTTATGAGCTTAAGTACTTGGCTGAACTGGAAGCTCATGGGAGAGTAGTATTGTGTTGTCATGGAATTGTTTTGGTTGGAAAAGCTCTCCCTCCCTAGACTCGTTCCATAAAGATTCTTTTCTTGCTTGTTGATTGCCTGAAGTATGGAAGTAAGAAGTCTCAAGATGTCTACGTTGCTCTCCAGGAGTACAGAACATCTGCAGAAGTGGTCTGTGGGACAAAAGGTTGGTGACTTTGAGGAAATGTGTCATTAATTGATGTTCTTCTGCAAACTTCCTTTGCCTCTCTGCTTACTGACACCAACTCTCCCAGACTGTCATTTGCAAAAGGATTAAATGGATAGTCCTATCTTGAATCTTGCTACTGAAGAACATTTGACCTCCTTCTGTCTAAAAGTTGGTGGTTCATTTTTAAGAAATCTCTTGGCAAATGGGCTACACAATAAGGGTGTGAGAAGGAGGAAAAAGTTGGGGGTAAGCAGAGAGGGTACTACAGCATATGGAAAGTTTGTATAAAACTTATGATGTTAACATGACTTCTTTCACCTAAGGAGAACCTATAAACCTACCTATTTTCTCAGCCTACAAATTCCTTAGTATTTCCCTGGGGACAGCTGAATGGTTCAATTCAAAGGATTTTTTTAATTCTTGTAACCCTAATCTTCATCATTATTTCTAATTCCTCAGTACGAAACCAGAAATATTGATGATCTAATACGTTTTACAGAGCAGCACACAACTTTCTTTATGGCACTTACATCATTATGTAATATGTTATAGAGCAACTTGCATGTTGTAAAACTCATTAAAAAGATATATTTTTTTTCTCTTAGCTTGAGTTCACGATGGCCAAAATTGATGTGGAAAGCTATTAAAGTTCCAGAAATCCTAGCAGTACACGTTCCTTTCAAATGTTCTTTTCTGCCCTCTTACTTGGTGTTTGCTGTCACATTTTCAGTATTTCTGATGTGGGTCTATTGAGAGGTAATTTCTCAGCACGGCAGCTGAAGTAAGACTCCTATGGGATTAGTAACCCAACCTTATAAATCGTTACCTGGTTTCTGTCATTTACCCTGATTTAGCCAGGACAGTTGCTAACTGAATGAGAGTGGTGTAAGTCAAAGTGAAAGAAGAATGATACTAAAGTATAATGCAAGTTAAACTTTTTTCATAAATGACTGGGTAGATTTTTAAACTCACTGGTGAGATACTAGCCACTTTGAGCAAGCCAGAGAAAAGGATAGTATGTCAAGCATTTTAAAAATTCAGTTAGTGCTTTTAGTTTTCATTGTTTTCAGCACTTCTTGGGCTCCTCTGTTCACTACTCTCTTGCATACTATATATGCACTTCTTGTGCTGACTTTGTGGTATTTTTTTTTTTTTGGCTACAAAAGTAGACAATTACCAGAGCCCATGCTTACTGCTCTAGTGGCTGGGAAAATTAGGGACTGTTATTACATTGAATTATCAGCAGGTATACAGTTCAGTTCTGTTCCTGCTGAAATTGGTTGATTTCAGAAGGGCTATGTTTCAGGCTTAGATTGTAATTTGTTCTGCTGAAAATGGCCACCTTGCCAACAGCATCCAGCTTCACTTGTAATTTAAGAACTAGTATAGCCTGTCAAAGCTAGCAGCAAGGAGGCAAATTCTGCTTTTGCAATGGGAGTGCAGAAGTCACTTAGCGGAGAGTAGCAGTCCCCTCTTTGTGGTAGTCAGCCTGAACTGTTTTACAAACCTGCTCATATAAGCAACAACAAAATGTTGTTACTGTGTCTTCTAGTTAATAGGGAAATAACCAAAGGTCAGAACACAAACTGTGTTACACTGCTAATTTACATGCCATTTCAGAAAATTTTTGATCAAGTAACTGAAGGGACCTTGTCTTCATCTGAGCATGCAAAATGTAGAAACACAAAATCACTAAGGCTGGAAAAGACCTTTAAGATGATAGAGCTGAACTGTAACTCAAGTACCATGGCCACTAAGCCATGTCCTGAAGCATCACATCTACACATTTCTTGAACACCTCCAGGGATGGTGACTCTGCCACCACCCTGGGCAGTCTGTTCCAATGACTCATCACTCTCAGCAAAGTTTTCCCTAATGTCCAGTCTAAACTCCCCCTGGCATAACTTAAATCAATTTCCTTTCTCTTCTCCGAGGTGATAGGGTGATCATCACCAGCCTCGCTACAACCTCTTTCAGGTAGTTGTAGAGAGCAATAAAACCTCCCCTTAGCCTTCTCTTCTCCAGACTAAACAACAGCAGCAACTTGTATGACATACCCTTCAAAACCCTCACCAGCCTTGTTGCTCTTCTCTGGACATGCTCCAAGACCCCAATGTCTTTCCTATACTGTGGTGCCCAGAATTAATCACAGTACTCAAACTGTGGCCTCACCAGGGCCCTATTACCCTAAGTTCTTATAACCTTTGGATAGGTAGTGAAACTGAGGGAAGTCTTTTCACTTTCCCAGCCCTCTCCTGTTGAAATTAATTTTCTACTGCCAGTCATGGAAAACATAAACTCTTTTTTTTCTCACGAAAGAGAAAAGGCCCAGGTATAAAACAGTCCTTCACGTAGGATTCCCCTTGCTGGACAGGGAGATAAATGATTAAACATATTGCAGCATATTCAGAACAAGAGTGTTGTTTCTGCTTTCTGCTGCTGATTAAAAGCAATGCAGATGCTTGGAGAGCTAAATAGATCCAATAAACTATAGGCCATACCCTCTCAGTGCTAATTAAGGTGTTAATTAAGAAATGTTATCTTGAGGAGGCTTGCTTGAGGGAGGAAATCTTTCATACATTTTTGTGTATATTTTCTGTACCAGTAAGACAAGGATAAGAGATGGTAATGTTCCTACTCCTGGGTTTTTAATGAGAAGACTGATGGTATGTATTGCTTCAACTAAAGCCCCAGTATATCAAGCCATTTAGCTGCAGAACAAACTCCAGTGAAGTCCAGCCTTTGCTACTGTAAGGAGATGGAGTACATTGGTTTCTGCTCACTGGTTTGGTTTGAATCAGTCAAGAGATGCATTATGGTGACTCTCAGTTCCCCCTATATCATCATGAAACAAAAAAAGCCACTGCACCACAGGAGACAAGTATGAGGGAGATAACTTCCCTGTTTCCTTTTCATGTTCTACAAAACCTGACTCCTTCTAGACTGATTAAAGAAACCCCACGGATGTGAGAAGACAGAGGGAAGGATTTGTTATGAGCTTATAAAAGAGACTGATTTTGTGAACTGGCTGTATAAAATTAGGATTCTGGTTGGAAAGGTATTGTTATACGTAACTGGATATACATGTAATGACAGTGGTAGAAAGACTTGACTCCTCGAGGAGTGAGAGGTGGTGAGAGGAATGGGAGGTGACCAGAGCAAGCAAGAAGGGCAGACTGTAATCTAACTTGTATAAAAAAATGGCCTTCACACTGAACTTTGAGGCCCTCCCTTTGCCGCCTTCACTTTAATGTTATCTCTGCACAATACTCTCTACTTTAGAGGCTGGCACAGATTAGTAACCTGGCTGCGGCTAATTGAGCTAAATGAGATTCATGCAGTGCAACCGAGACTACAAAAATGGTCCAGAAATAGATTTTTATAGGGATGTAATGGTTTTAGGGTGCCTACAAAGACTGCTAAATTGGAGTTGAGTTAGCAATCCATGCACCCACCCCACTCCCTGGTTAGCATTAGTGCCTGTTGCAAACATCATTACTCAGATGTGTGCCTGCATGTGTGTGAGACACCTCACAGACAGTCAGCTTAAAGTTTAGTCTGAGCTGGATCTTGCAGTTTCTTGGAAAATGCACCGTGTCTGTAGATAAAATACCCCACATCTTTATTTTCAATGTACCAGGTGGAGAGGGGGAGTTGCATGTGGCATCCTCTCTCTCCTTTGTGTGACCATCGCTGTGCTAAGACACCTGTTAGGGACTGGACCTCCCTTGTTAAGCTGACAAGCTGGGGTGTTTGGTTTTGTTTCTTTGGGCGGTTGGTTTGTTCGTTTCTTTGTTTTTCCCTGACACTCACTCAGGAGCTGGGTATTTTTATTTATTATTTAACCAATCTACGACCGGCCTTCTCCTGTGTATTGCCCGGTTCCCGTCTGTGCACTGCTAGCTGCGAGCCGGCGGCCAGGCGCGGTGGCGACGGGAGCCCCTCCGCGCTGCTGGCTGAGGCTATGCGGCTCCTGACCGCGCTGCCGACCCCAGGCCTCAGCGCTGTCCCCTCAGCCTTGGCCCCGCGGCGGTGAGCGCGGCCCCGACGGATGGTCCTTGGGGAGGAAGACTTTCCTCTGAGGTCTTCTCTTCATCGCGAACACACCTCTATCAGGCAATTAATTTATAACGAGAGTACAAACTCATAACGCTTGATGTGGATGACGGGAATCACTTGAGGAAATTCCGTTAAAGCGTGTTGTTCTTTTTCCTCTTTGTATTACTGTTGGGGTGTTACTGCGACCCCTCTCCCCTTTCCACAGTGAACTACGGGCAGTTGGGCTGTAGGGGGTGCAAGAGCTCCACTGACGGCCGCAATCCGCCGCCTCGCACGTCAGGCGCGGTGTTGGACAGGCCTTGATCGCCAACGCCAGCGGCTCCCCGGCCCTGCGAGAGGGGATCAGGTCAGCTTCCGTTTGACAGTGTAAGCTCCGGCCTTAAACCCGAAGCTGTAACTTAGATCGCAGAAAAGGTGCGAGCTCATATTCACCCTGTGAGTTGTCCCTGCAAGAGCATGGCATGCCAAATTGGCAGGGTTGCTGTGTGGGAAAGGGCTATCAGCCCTGGGCAGGAATCCCGAACTAGTTTCTTCCCCAAGAAAATGCATTCAAGAGATCAAACGCCGTGTGGGGCATTTTCCGGAGGGGGACGGACACACCCCAACAAACCCAAAACAACCCAACAAAAAACCCCAGCAACAACCAACCAAAACCCCTCAACCCCACCAAAGCAAACACCACCAACCCGCCCCACCCCCCCGCAAATGCTGTTGATGACGATACGAAGATTTTTCTGTGTCATTATAACAGCAGCTACTGTTTTATCTTGGGGCTTGTTGGTTTGGTGGGTGTTTGGGTTTTGTAGGTTTGGTGGTTTTGGGTTTTTTTTATTAGCTGTATTATCATTACTGTTCGCTTTCAAGCAGTAGTACATTGCACCTTTGAACTGGGTTATTTCCGTATGTCACTTAAAGGGACTGCTCCGCTTAAGTGATTGTCACTCAAATTAGTCCTATTGTTTTGCGATACACAAGTCCTCCTCTATACTGCCTGGATTAGTCAGTTCAATGGCAGTGACAAACTCGCATTGTTTGTTGTTAGAGAGAGAAGTCTCACATGGGAAAACACATGTACATCCAGTCGGGATACATGCATTCCCCACCAGAGACAGAGGGAGAGTTTTAGCTGACTGGTATTCATTGCTTGTTCTTGCATGCATGTTTTGTGTGTTGGGTATCTGCAGCTTGACAACAGGAAATAAGGTATTGAAGAAACGTTCAGGTACATAAAGATGTGGCTTTCAAAGGATTAACAGAGTTCCTCTGTAGTTAAAGTGTGAGCTGATTATTTATAGCTCTGAATTTTGTAACACTGAAATTAGAGTTAAGCCTGAAAATAATAGGTACAAAAGGAAGGATCCAAATCTGTACAGCCTCAGTTGGCAGCGTTTAGAGGGAACTAAAGCCAACGGAAGCTGTGTGAGGCACTTGAAAAAAAAAAATCATTTTGTTCCCACAGAAGTGCAAAAGCATGAGGGGAGAAAATTAATTCAATGCTTGTATTTGATTCCATATCAAATATTGAGGAAGAATGTTAAGAAACATAAGGAAGACTTCACCAATTAAACACATTTAGCAAAACTGTTACAAGGGAATATTGCAGTAATTTTCTTAAATATTTTCAGTCTAAAAAGATTGTTTGCACTGTGCTAACTTTAATATTTGCTGTGCTGTAAAGTGTAATCTCTGAACCAAGTGAATTTCATAATGTGCGTCAATCCATGCTAGTAGGATACAGAACCCAGCCAATTTCAATTCAAATATGCACTGCCTCAGTTTTCCCAAGGTTCCTCTTGGAAAAATGAATTCGAAATAATAAAACAATTTTTGCTGTCAAAATGAGGGGGATTTTACTGTTATATTTTAAGAGGCCCAAGGAACTTTTGTTTTAACCGTCCTGTTAATTTTCCCACTGAAAATGGAATTGCACAAAATGGATAAAAACCTCTATGAGCAGTTCATATAAATTTACTTGGGCACAGATTTTTACTATTTCAGAACTTTCCTGCGCTCTCTTATTATCAATGCTGGCAAAAACCCCAACCCCCATGCGTTTTAATATGGCATATTTTCATACACTAGAAAGTAGATTTTTAAATGCAATTCCTATGGATATTTTTATAAAGGACAGAAATCAGTCAAAGAAGGAGGAAAATAAAACCTACGTACTAGTGTATTTCTTTTGGGTGTTCAAAACTAAGCAGCTGAGCAACTGGAATTTCAAAATGTGTTTTTCTTGATTGTGAATCCAGTACACAAAATATTTTTTCATAATCATAAAATAGCCCAGACCAGAAAGGACCTCTAGAGGTCATCTAGTCCAGCCCCAAGAAATATGAATTGTTTGTAGACATAAGCGTAAGGCAAAACATTGAAAGAAAGAATGGAGTTCTCTGGTCTGTCTGTGATGGTTGTGTGGTGGATTCTACATTAGCATATATAGTCATAGTCTCCATTTGATAAAGATTTTATTCCTTTACTGTTCTTGTGAGCGTCTTTCAAATGCATATTTTTTTTTTTATTACATCCCAGAATTTTATATATTTTTCTATATATATTATTTTTTCCCTCAGAAATTGAAACTATGCACATGGGGAATAATTCTAATTTTTCATCATAAGCTGCTATAAAATACATTCAAATCTTACTTATTAAAAGCAGTTGCCTCTTGTGATAAAACTTTTTTTTTGACAAGATAACACAGGTTTTTCTCTAGGAACTAGTTGTGTTAGCAGTGACACTGGTTTCAGAGAGTAAAATCATTCAGAGTGAATCATGAAGTTATTAATGATTTGCTAGATGAAAACATTTTTTTTGAAACTTGCAACTTTTATTCTGTTTTTGGGTTTTTTTGTGTGTGGTTTTTTTTTTGTTTTTTTTTTTGCTGTACTTGTGAGCAGGAGGCATTAGGAAGACTTTTCATCTTGATTAAAGATTGACATGCATAACTCTTTGTGCACCAAAATGAAAATATGCCCCTTAGAGCAGTGGCACTCGACCTGTGACAACTCCTGTGCCCCTTCATTGGCTTTAAATGGCTCTCAAGTCAAAACTGAAAAAAAATGCACCTGCCAATTTTATTTAAATTTATGAATGAATACTTTAATCCAAAACAGTTAAAATCTGAAGGTACTCTCCAATTTGTGTATTAGGGTGAATAATTGATGGGTCATTTGTATGCTTCTACAAGAAGGGGAAAAGAACCTTTACGTATGGCGATGTTGGATATCTTTTACCATTTCCTTCCAAGTTTGCAGAATGGCTGTGAAGAAACAGAACTGAGCCAGCATGTCATACAATGTCTCACTCAGAACCATGATAAAAGCTCTATACAGGCCTCTGAAGAATGAATTCCATAGGTTGAGTACCACTGCTATTACATACTGTAGGTGCTGAGGTTGTTTTCATTTACCTTTACTGTTTCTTTTGAAGTTATTCACTCTCTGAATATCAAGTAATGTTTTTAATGCTGTGGTGATAGATTCTGCTTTTAACAGTGTGTTTTGCAGCTAGGACAACCTTTCTGTCGCTGAATGCAGATTTGGCAGTGAGGAAGGGCAGAAGTCCCTTCTCTGATTATATTCAGCTATCTAACCTGAAGATCTCTGCTGCATATTCTTCATTTGTTCTGCACAATAAATTCCCATTTGATTTCCAAAGTAAATCTGTGTGAAGGCTGAGTCAAGAATAGCAATAGCAATCCACAGTGGAAAGGAAATTCTTCCTCTGCTGCTGCAGGCTGCTTCACTGGGATGTCAGTTTTGAAGCACAGAGCCAAATTCAGTCTTTTGCTGAGTCCTTTCAGACCTTTTTGAACTCGATGAGGCTATGGAGTGTAAGGAATTTAGTTTTTACTTATTGTGAAGCTGTTTAATGTAAGATGTATGGCAGAGAAGTACCAGCTATGAAATGTAAATGCTGAAAAATGGCATGACTCTGTTTAACTCCGTGTTACTTTTCAATGCTATGGACAAAAATTGGAGCTGACATTTCTCTTTGATCTGGTTTACTCATCTCACTCTGCTGCTATCAGCTGTGTGTGACAGCAGCAGACATTAGCTAGGAAAGAAAGAAATGTAATCCTCCCCATGGCCTTCATGGGAGAATAGTGAATTAGAGGCAGACGGTACACTTTCAGGTGGACTTAACACCCTTCTGCCCACATCTGTATGCACATGCTGGGATATTGGGCAATACATTCAAATGGACTAATTTATTTGCAAAATTAATAAATAAAACCTAAAAGACAGAAGGCAAAATTGAAAAGGTGCAGTACATCTGGACCCATGCTGAAAAACGTGATACTTTGTTTCTTTCTGCTTATATTAATGTTCTGGTTTGTATTATGTAATCTTGTCCATGTGTATGCTTTCTTTCTGGTCTCTGCAGCAGGAAAAGGTAACAAGGATGGTCAGAGGAATAGAGCAACTACCATGTGAGTAAAGACACTATTTTCTTCAGCTTCCTGAAGAGGTAGCTAAGAGGGAATATGATAATTGTGAATAACTTGGAGAAAGTTGAATAGGAAGCAACTTTCAATACTTCAATACAAGATTTGGAAGGCACTCAAAGAAGTTATCAGAAAACAGATCACGAATCACCTTTTGTCTTTTGCTCTTATTTCTCTGCCAACTACCCACTAACACTCTTGGTCAGAGACAAAATTCTCAATCAACTGGCTGATGAGTATGGGTGTTCTGACGTTCCTTCTGTCATGATTTGAGCAGTTTCAGAATGGGTTACTCAAAAATGGAAACACTTTTAAGTCTCAGATGCATCATGCTTTCTCATGATGATCTAGTTGTATGAATAGTTCAAGAGAAGGAATACAAAACACTATTTTATCTTTTCTATTTTATTTAATTTTAAAAATGTTTGCATAACCATCCTGCTACTCCTCCTCTGATCACCTACAAGATCTGATATGATTTCTAATGCAAAACATTCCACCACAAATATTGTGAATCATTTACTTAATGCCATTCTACTTTCTTCCTTGTTATTCCCCTTTTTTTCTTACATTCTAAGAATATTCCAGACTACCACCAGAACTGAAACAATACTTGGCATTTTAAATATTTTTTTTTATTATGCTGTAATTTCTAGCATGTTAGACAGACTTGTTTGCTGAAGTCAAGCCTTTTCATGGGTTAGTGAATCGCAGAACACATCCAGTGGGAAGAGACCTTGAAGATCATTCAGTCCAACCTTCAACCTGGCTTTGGGTCAATCCTAAACCATGTGCATAAGCACCAGGTCCACACACTGCTTGAACCCCTCAGGAATGGTGACTCCACTGCTGCCTTGGGCAGACTATTCCAATGTTGGATAACCCGCTCTGAAAAAATTATTTTCTAGCATCCAGTGTCAATCTCTCCTGGTGCAGCTTGAAACCATTTCCTCTAGTCCTATTGTCTGACAAGGAGAAGAAGCTGCCCCCCTCCTTGCTCCAACCTCCCTTCAGTTAGTTGTAGAGAGCGATGAGGTCTCCTCTTAGCCTCTTCTCTAGACTGAGCAACCCCAGAGGCCATGTGCTCCAGACCCTTCACCAGTCTTGTTGCCCTTCTCTGGACATGCTCCAGAACTTCAATGTCCTTTTTGTAGTGAGGGGCCCTAGAATTGAAGACAGTACTCGAGATGTGGCCTCAGTGAGTATGGGAGATGATCACCTCCCTCTTTCTGCTGGCCACAGTGTTTCTAATACAAGCCAAGATGCCATTGGCTTTCTTGACCACCTAGGCATGCTGCTAACTCATTTAATCAACTGTCAACCAACACCCCCAGGCCTCTCTCTGAGTTGCAGCTTTCTAATTGCACATCCTCAAGTCTGTAGCTTACCATGGGGTTGTTGTGACCCAGGTAGAGGACCTGGCACTTGGTGGTGTTAAACTTCATACTTAATTAGCCTTGGGCCATTGATGTAACCTGTCCAGGTCCTGCTGCAGAGCCTCCCTATGCTCTTGCAATCACAGCCACCCAGCTTGGTGTCAGCTGCAAATTTACTGGGAATGCACTCAGTCCCCTCATCCAGATCGTTAATAAAGATATTTGTGCTTGTTTGAAGTTAATTGGAATATTTTAATGAAAAGAAATCGATTATAGGCTGTGAAAAGAAAACAACAGTGATGTCTGTTTCACTCAGGCTTGCTGAGATGTGTAAAAACAAGGATATAGATGAGGTAGAGAGTCTCGCTCTCCCTGGGAGCTGGTGTGTCTGCTGGCCTTCTGCTAACCCCCCTGGCTGATCCTCCAAACTCACCTTGCANATAACCCGCTCTGAAAAAATTATTTTCTAGCATCCAGTGTCAATCTCTCCTGGTGCAGCTTGAAACCATTTCCTCTAGTCCTATTGTCTGACAAGGAGAAGAAGCTGCCCCCCTCCTTGCTCCAACCTCCCTTCAGTTAGTTGTAGAGAGCGATGAGGTCTCCTCTTAGCCTCTTCTCTAGACTGAGCAACCCCAGAGGCCATGTGCTCCAGACCCTTCACCAGTCTTGTTGCCCTTCTCTGGACATGCTCCAGAACTTCAATGTCCTTTTTGTAGTGAGGGGCCCTAGAATTGAAGACAGTACTCGAGATGTGGCCTCAGTGAGTATGGGAGATGATCACCTCCCTCTTTCTGCTGGCCACAGTGTTTCTAATACAAGCCAAGATGCCATTGGCTTTCTTGACCACCTAGGCATGCTGCTAACTCATTTAATCAACTGTCAACCAACACCCCCAGGCCTCTCTCTGAGTTGCAGCTTTCTAATTGCACATCCTCAAGTCTGTAGCTTACCATGGGGTTGTTGTGACCCAGGTAGAGGACCTGGCACTTGGTGGTGTTAAACTTCATACTTAATTAGCCTTGGGCCATTGATGTAACCTGTCCAGGTCCTGCTGCAGAGCCTCCCTATGCTCTTGCAATCACAGCCACCCAGCTTGGTGTCAGCTGCAAATTTACTGGGAATGCACTCAGTCCCCTCATCCAGATCGTTAATAAAGATATTTGTGCTTGTTTGAAGTTAATTGGAATATTTTAATGAAAAGAAATCGATTATAGGCTGTGAAAAGAAAACAACAGTGATGTCTGTTTCACTCAGGCTTGCTGAGATGTGTAAAAACAAGGATATAGATGAGGTAGAGAGTCTCGCTCTCCCTGGGAGCTGGTGTGTCTGCTGGCCTTCTGCTAACCCCCCTGGCTGATCCTCCAAACTCACCTTGCATGTAAGGCAGACCCTGGGGAGAAGGTGGAAGGGTGGTTGAGAGCCCTTCCTGGGGACTCCCTGCTTTCTGGGAGGGGGATTGTGTTTCTGTATTACCTTTAACTTGTATGTTTCTGTAATTATTCCTGTGTATTGTGTATGTCTCTGCTTGTGTATTGTGCTAAGCTGTAAATATAACTTCATACCTTAACTTCAATCCATCTGGGTCTAGTCTGGTGATTTTCATTGTGTGGGGGGGTGGAGGGGGGTGGGGAACTTTCAAGCCATCACAATATTAAAGAGAACAGGCCCAAGTACCACACCCTGGGGGACACCACTAGTAACGAAGTGCCATCCAGACTTCATTCACCATTGTTTGTTGGGCCTGGCCGTCCAGCCAGTTTTTAATCCACTGCAGAGTGCATTTATCCAAGACTTGTCATGAGTTTCTGGAGGAGAATGTTGTGGGAGACTGTCAAAGGCTTTACTGAAGTTCAGGCAGACAATGTCCATGACCCCTTCCCTCATCCACCAGGCAGATCACCTTGTTGTAGAAGGAGATCAGATTAGTCAGACAGGACCTGCCTTTTGTAAACCCATACTGACTGGGCCTGATTGCCTGCTTGTCTTGTGTGCTGTGTGGTGGCACTCAGGATGACCTGCTCCATAACCTTTCCTGGCACCAAGGCCAGACTGACAGGCTTGTAGCTCCCTGGATCATCTGTCTGGCCCTTCTTGTAGATGAGTGTGCCACATTTGCCAACCTCCAGTTAACTGGGACCTCCTGGCTAGTCAGAATTGTTGACAAACGCTGTTGAATGGCTTGGTGAGCACATCTGTCAGCTGCTTTAGTACCTTGGTATGGATCTCATCTGGTCCCATAGATTTGTGCACACCTAAATGGCATAATAGGTCATCAATTTCCTTCTAGTTCATGAGGGCTGCATTCTGCTCTCCATCCCTGTTTTCCAGTTCCAGGGGCTGAACCTTCATGGAGAAGCTGGTGTCATTGACAAAGATTGAGACAAAGTCACTGTTCAGCAGCTCAGCCTTTTCCTTGTCTTTTGGTCACCAGATTTCCTCCTACATGCAGTAGTGGCTGGACACTCTCCCTAGGTATTGTTTTCCACTGTTAACATATTTATAAAAAGCTCTTTTTACTATCTTTAATGACACTGGCCAGGTTGAGTTTGCGTTGAACTTTGACCTTTCTAATTTTCTCCCTACATATCCTTGCAAGAGTCTTGTACTCTTCCTGAATTGCCTTCCTCTCTTTCCATAGCCAGTACTTTCTTTTTCCTGAGTTCTAGCCAAAGCTCTCTGCTTAGCCAGTCTCTTAGACAAGTGCTTTGGAAGTCCAAGGATGTAGTTCTATTGCCTCCTCTCCTAACTTCATTAAGAATTGTAAATTCCACTCTTTTGTGGTTGCTTTGTCCAAGACATCCACCAACCTTTACATCTCCTACTAGTCCTCCTGTGTTTACAAGCAGTAGGTCTAGTAGTGAGCCATCCCTTGTTGCCTCAATCACTAGCTGTGTTAGAATTTATCATCCATGCACTCCAGGACTGCCTCTTGTCTGCTGTGTTTCCTGCAGACACCCAGTAAGTTGAAGTCCTCCACAAGAACAATGAGTAGTGATTCTGAGACCTTCCCCACGCACCTATAAAACATTGTCAAGCTTGTCATAGTGATCGGGTGGTCTATAGTAGACCCCACTTTGTTATGGTTGAATACTGTAGCTTCCACTGGCATTTGTAATAACAGACATGGAGAAGACTGAGGTACCCACAGAATGGTAGGGATTGGAAAGATTGAGTTGTGCAGGATCACCTAAAGATGATCACATAGGAACATGTCCAGACAGGCCTTGAAAGTCTATAGAGGTGGAGATGCCACCACCTCTCTAAGCAGCCTTTTCCCATGTTCTGCCACCCTTAAAATAAAGCTACTTGCATGTTTATCCTTCAGGAATTCCAAGTGACTGTGACCATTGGGGAAAATCTGGGGAAGGAAAACCTTACCCTTGCTGGAGGATCAGCTTAGCATATACTTAAACTGGATGTAAACAGGTCTATGGAATCCAATAGGATGCACCCCCAAATGCTGTTAGAGCTGTGTGATGTCATCATGAGACCATTCAGGATTGTCTTTGAGAGGTCATAGTGATTAGGGAGTTTCCTGACAATGCAAAGAAAGCAAATGCCATCTATATCTTCAACAATGACAAGAAAGAGGATTCAGAGAACTGCAGTCAGTCAGTCTCGCTGATTATGTGCAACATGGTATAGAAATAGTTTTGGAAAATATGTATGGAGATATGAAGGGCAAGAGGTAATTTAGACTAGTTAGGATGGTTTTAGGAAGCTGAAATCCTTAACTAACTCAATAATCTTCTATAGTTAGATGACTAACTTGGTGGTTGAACAAACAGCAGTGGCTGTTATCTAGACTGTAGTAAGGCTTTCAATGCAGTCACCTGTGACTTCCTCATTGATAAAGTGCTGAATCACAGATAAAAGTACAGCAAGGTGAAGGGAAAACAGTCTGAACTGTTCAGCTTGAAGGGTTCAGGTCGCAGATGTGAAGTCTAGCTGGCATCTCATCACTTGTTCAGTAACCTGGGGGTTCATACCAGGGCCAGTATTGTTTAACATCTTTATTAATGACCAGGAGGATGGGACGGAGAGCACCCTCCACAGATTTGCAGCTGAGGAGTCCTTAATACATCAAAAGGTTGCACAATTAAGTGGGATCTTGTGAGGTTGCTGAAATAGGACAACTGAAATCTCCAGAGCTGGACAAAAGAAAATGCCAAGCTCTGCCACTGTGGAGGAGGGAACCCCAGGCACATATCCAAAAAGGCTGGAAGGTAACTGACTGCAAAGTGGCTTTGCAGAAAAGGCCCTGGTGGACACCTAGCGGAATGTGAGCCAGCAAAGTGGCCTTGCAGCAAAGGCAGCCAGCAGCAGCCACACTACGTTAGGGTGAGCTTCACCAGCAGACCAAGGATGGTAATTTTTCTTAGCTGTGCTCAGAGCACATCTGGAGTGGTGTGTTTGAATCTGGGTTACCTACTACAAGAGAGAAGCCAGTGAAGGGACACAAAAGCAGTGAAGGGATTGTAGCCTGATGTGTGAGAGGCTGAGAGAGATGGAATCACTTAGACTAGAGACAGGAAGGCTCAGGGGCAAATCTTGACAGTATGTGATAAAAGGGGGTAAGTAAATTTGAGCCAGACTTTTGTGTATGGAAGTACATACAGAAGTGCATCTGAAAAAATGTAGAGGAATTAACAGATATTAACACTGCTGCAGCAAGTTCAGATCTTGATGGATTAGTGAAAAGATGCATTCAGGAAGGTGGGAGGGGGAAGGGACGTAAAAAATTATCTAAGGAGTACTGTGCATAGCTACAGTATGGAGAGTTGCATCTTGAGAAGAAACCAATCTCTACAGTGGAGTGTTTCAATGGCAAAATTGAGATAATAAGAAAGTACTATTTGAACATGATGACAGGGAAGTAATAAACAAATATGTAGGTATATCCATGCACTCAGTTTTAACATTCACATTTTAAAAGTGGGCACAAGACCCACAGCAATTATTTGGGGTCCACAAGGAGGCAGTTTACTGCAAGAAACCTAAAGATCATTCTGCTTATTGTATTAAGAATGTCAGAGGTGATTTGATCTCACTGTAAAAGTAATGTCAGGAGAGATAGTGTAGGATACGAAAGGGACTTTAGTAGACAGAGGCATAATTAGCAGCAGTGGCTGGAGGCTGAGGCAAGGCAAAACTGTGAGAAATCAAGAGCAAAATCTTACAGGAGGTCTGAGAAGCCCTTGCAACAGATTACTGAAATGATGGCTTTTCGTTCCCATGGATTGTTCAACTCCCAACTGATACCTTTCTGGAAGATGTATCACTCCAAACTATTGTGCTGCATACAATAAAACCAAGATGAAAGCCAGCCTTGTTACTAGTCAGGAGGTCAGTTTTGCTTGACTGATAATGGATGTCCTACAAGTGAGCTCTGCTGCTGTGGTTTCAGAATGAAACTCTCTTCCCTGTTACTGCATGAAATTCTTTTTAAGATGGTACAACAAAATAGTTGCTTTTGGCCTTAAAATCTATGGTTTTCTTTAGAGGCATAAAAGAGCTTTTTACTGTCTATTTCTAACCTTAGCTATCCTGCCCTGCATTGCCCAAACAGCTTTAAGGCAACATCACAGCCACCAGCTCTGTGACCTGATCTGGTTGTCTTCAGCCAAGGGTTATATATATCAAATAATTCTAAGTACTGTGTAAACTGAGTTCAGATACACAGAGATGGAGTAGTGTATGGTGCTTACCTGAAGGTGATAGAAGTGTTGTGCTCTATCTAAAAATGAATCCATTTTAATGCAAAGTGTCAACAGGTTTATATTTTGTAGCATAAATACTGGCAGAGAAACCCTACTTTGTACTTATATTTTCATGAGTTCAGTAAACTGAAACAATTTTAATAGCAAGGAAAGACAAGGCTGTATTACAAGTTGCAGAGGCTATTGTCAATTTTACAAATCCTACAATAGCCTGCAGGGTTCCAGGTTTGTTTCTAGCTGCTCAGGAAGCTTGTGTGTTTTGCTCACACTTTTTTTTTTTCTTCTTTTCCACAAACCCCAGAGCTGTGCATCTGCTGAGTCTGGGATCTAATATTCTCTTTGAACTTCCTTAGCATCCTAGTTCATGCTGTGATTCATAGTTAGTGCACGCACACACACATACACGTGCACATTAGCAGTATCAACTCCCAAATGTCAGAAGTTTTGCTGTGTCCAGCACCTGATTTAGGTGCTGCACAAGAAGAATAGAACTCTTGCTCTACCTTGAGGTTGAGACTCTGCAGCTATGACTTACATCCTTAGGGGGAAAGAAAATACTGTTTTTTTCAGGCGTGATAATAGGATGCAGAAGTGAAGAAGTACCTAGGATCAAGCAGGAAATTGCAAGTGGAACAGAAACCTAAACTGTTTTAAGGTGTGATTGGTGATAAACAATGTGACTGCTTATGCCCCTGGAAGATCAAGGTGCTTTCTTTATCTGTTCATTATGGCAACATGGCTAAGGTGTGTCAATATGTATTCCTTCTGGAGAGAGATCTTTGGAACCAGCAAACAATTTTAATTTTGTTTGGTTTTGGGTTTTTGGTTTTTTTTTTAAACAAACAAACAAGACAAGCACACACACACACACACACACAAAGAAAAACAAACCCCAAATCCGTTGGACCATGTTATCAGTGGGATAAGAATTGCAGGGAAGTCTGACAAGTTGTACCATTTGTGGGCATTTTTACTAGGGGCTTGAATGAATATGTTCCAGCCTATCTAAACCAACTGAAAAATGGATAGTAGTCATCCATTTCGTGGTAGTACTCCACTGGCATAGTAAACTCAAGTCTTACAGGGGTCCCTGGTGCTTCACTGTGAGCACTTCTGTTATGGTTTGGGAGTTAGCTGCCCCCCCCTACACTTTGTAAACTCACCCAGACTAGACTCAGCTGACTGGAAGTTAAGGACTGAAGCTCTATTTACAGCTTAGCACAATGTACAAACAGAGATATGCACAACATATAGGAATATTTACAGAAATATACAAGTTAAAGGTAATACAGAAACACAATTCCCCTCCCAGAAATCAGAGTCCCCAGGAGGGGCTCCCAACCACCCTTCCACCTTCTCCCCACCCCTCTACCTTACCTCAGTGTTTGGTTTACGTGCAAGTTGAGTTTGGAGGATGGACATGGGGGGGTAGAAGCAGAGTGGTTAGTTAGATTATTCAGCAGAGAGGAGAGGACCCACTCGCTCCCAGAGAGAGAATGAGAGACTGTCTTATCTATGTTTGTATTCTTAGTCTTATACATTTCAGCAAGCCTACGAAGGGAAAAGGGACAAAGAACCTGGAGCCACTAAGTCTGGGGTCTGTGGCCTGCCCAGCAACTGTGGTAAACAAGGTGCACAGGGTTGCCTTATGCAAGGCTGTGTTCTGCCCAAAAAAGGGTAAAGCAAGCCTATGGCTTCACCCAATATGACCAAATCTTGGCTAGCTGCCATTTGATTGGCTATCTCATGTCCAAAGGCCCATTAGTCTCGGGCTGTATTGGATAAAAGGAGATGAGCAGGGAGCACAGGGTGCACGCTTTTGCCATTGCAAGGTGTGTCTGCTTGCATCCGTGCCCAGACTGCACACCACAAGACATCTGCCTGCACCTGAAAGCCTCTGCCCAGACGGAGGCCCTGGAGATGACACAGATCATCCAGAAAGCCAGGACCAGGTCAGAGATCGTCTGTCTCCTTTCTCCAGCGCCCAGAAGCCTGGGGAAACTCTAAAGCCTCTGATGGCTACCAACAGCAACCCCACCACGAGCCTTGGGTACTGTCAGATAATATCTCTTACGAGTAAATACCAAAAGCCTCTTGTAATTATTAATTGCCTTCTGCCATAAGCAGAAAGTTGCTCCTTGCGTCCATCTAGTGAGCAAGCAGCGTACTGGCCGCAAGCGGTGCACTGACCACAAAGCCTTCTCTTCCGGTTTAAATCGAGTTCAATTAATGTATATATTTAATAGTTATTTCTAGATCCTATTATAACCTGTATATAGTTTCCATAATGTTGCAAAGAGCCTGTTATTATTATTAAATGGTGATCGGGGTGCTGTGGGTTCTGAATATTTAATATTAATAAACTATATATTAGTATTTTTAAAATATCATCTCGCAGTAATTAATTACCCCTTCCGTAACAGTGACAACAGGTTTCTATGTTGTAATATATTTCTATATTGTGACATGTACTCTAATCTGCAATGCCAGGCAAGAGGAAAAATAAGCAGACTTTAAATATTGAGTTGAAAAGGAATTTTTATCGCGTTATAACTGACACCTTGGTGTCAGCTAGCCCTGGTCCTATTTTGATGTCTTATAGTAGTAGTTAAGGTTAGATTTGATTGTCATTGCTTGGTACAAGGACATGCAGTTATAATGAGAGGTCATGTGCAGCATCTAAGATTTAGAAGATGTTGCCTGCGCTTAATAACGACTTCACTTTTGCTCCTTTCTGGAAATAAAAAGGAAGGAAAGTGTTACTGCTGTGTTCTTTCAGTAATATGCAGGAAGATCTGGATGTAAACAAAAATCCTTTCATTTGAGATGGCATTTTCTTTGAGATGGCATTCCATTGGAAGCCATTTTTAAAACTGCTGTATGTGGGTTAGACTGATATTGTTATGAAAGCACCAATGAAGTAACACCCATGCTAATTTGTCAGCTGCATATATACTAATAGAAGCAGAACAATCTTTTAGGCTAGATTTGTGTCTGCTATCATGCAAGCAATGCAAATAAAGGGTCAGAATACACAAATGAAATGAAGGTTATTTTAATCTGAAGTCCTGTAAGTCACTTTTGTAAATTAGGGCAAATATCATAGAATCATAGAATGATTTGGGTTGGAAGGGATCATCTAGTTGCAACCCCCTTGCCATGGTCATTGACACCTCCTATTAGACAAGGTTGCTCAAGGCACCATCCAACCTGACCTTGAATGCTTCAGGGGAACATCCAGAACTTCTGTGGGTAACCTCTTCCAGTGCCTCACCATTATCATGGTGATAAATGTCTTCCTAACCTCTAACTTAAATCTGCCTTCTTCCAGTCTGAAACCACCACCTCTCATCCTGTCACTACATGCTTTTATAAAAAAGCTGTCTGGCTGTCCCAGAGGCCCCATTCAAGTACTGTAAGGCTGCTTGAAGGTCTCCCTGGAGCCTTCTCTTTTCTAGACTGAAAATCCTGATACTCTCAGCCTAAGAGATGTGCTCCATCCCTCTGCTCATCTTTGTGGCCATCCTCTGGACTCGAGGTAGCAGTTCCATGTTGATTTTGTGTTGGGGCCTCCAGAGCTGGATGCATTATCTATGTGGGGTTCACAAGAGCAGAGGAGGAGCATTACCTCCCTCACCCTAGCCATGTTTCTTTAGTGCAGCCCAGAATGAGGTTGGCTTTTTGGCCTGCAAGCACACATTGCTGGCTCATATTGAGCTTCTCATCAATCAGCACTCCCAAGTCCTTCTCATCAGGACTGCTCTCTATCCATTCTCTGCCCAGCCTGTATTTGTGCTTGGAATTGCTATGACCCAAGTGCACTTGACTTTGTTGGATTTCATGAGGTTGATACTGACCCACTTTTCAAGCCTGTCAGTGTCCCTCAGATGGCATCCCTTCCTTCCAGCGTGTCAACCACACCACACAGCTTGGTGTTGTTGGCAGATTTGCTGAGGATACACTCAATCCCACTGTCCGTGTTGCCAGCAAAGCTGTTAAACAGCACCAGTGCCGACCACTGAGGAACACCACACATCACAAGTCTGCACTTAAATATCAAACCATGGAGCATGTGGCTGTTTGAGTGCGACCATCCAGACAATTCTTTATTTACCTAGTGGTCCACCCACCAGATCTGTATCTTTCCAGTTTAGAGACCAGGATGTCACTGGGGAGCATCAAATGTTTTGCACAAGTCCAAGTAGACAACATCAGTTGCTCATCTCTCATCCATCAGTGTTGTTATCCTGTCATAGAAGGCCACCATGCTTGTCAGACATGATTTGCTCCTTGTTGAAGTCATGTTGGCTGACAGAAACTACCTCCTCATTTTTCATGTACGTAGCTGAGTTTTCAAGAGGATCTCCTCCGTGATTTTGTCAGGGACAGGAGTGAGACTGACTAGCCTGTAGATCCCCAGACCTTCTTTTTTCCCCTTTTCCAGTCAGTGGGAGCTTCACCAAATTGCCATGACTTTTCAAATATGATGGAAATCAGCTTGGCAACTTCATCTGCCAGTTCCATTAGGACCCATGGGGTGGATCTCATTAGGTCCAATAGACATGCACTTTCAGATTCTTTAAGTGGTCTCAAACTTGATCTTCACTTAGAGTGGGTGACTTTGCATTTTCTTAGTTCTTTTATCTTCTGTAACTTGGGTGGTGTGGTTGAAGACTAAGGTGGCAAAAAGTCATGGAGTACCTCAGCCTTCTCCTTATCCTGGATGACCAGGTGCCCTGTTTCCTTCTGGAGAGGGCTCACCTCTTCTCTAGTCATTGTTTTATCATTGACATACCTGTAGAAGCTTTTGTCGTTGCCTTTGATGTCCCTGGCCAGATTTAATTCTGTCTTGGTTTTCACTTTCCTGACTCGGTTGCTGTGTACTTGGACAAGTTTTCGAGATTCCTCCCAGATTATCTGTCCTTGCTTCTACCCTCTGTAGGTCTGTTTGTGCTTAAAAATGTTCAGGAACAACTTTTTCATCCATGCAGGCCACCTGACACTTTTGCCTGCCTTGCTGTTTGTCAGGACACATCACTCCTGGGCTTAGAAGATGTAATATGTAGCAAGTTTGACTTTTTTAAGAATCATTAAGCAAAAAGGTACACTCTTCTACTTTATGTTTAAATACCAAGTGATCAAAACTTAAGATAAAGCTTTCAGTATTTTTTAAAAAGGTTTTTCTACTTAGGCCAATGTGTGACTTAATGATACACAGAAGAAGATTTCTCATGAGGCTCACATTGGGCACAGTAGTGAGTGTAGCATGCCAAGCTGCACACCATAAAAGAGATACAGTTCCTGTGTGATTCCCATCTCCATCAAGAAATGAAGATGTGAGTACACAGAAATAAAAACTGGCAGAAGGTTTGTGGGTTGTTCTGGTTTGGTTTGTCTGTTTGTGGTGGGTTGTTCTGGTTTGGTTTGTCTGTTTGTGGTGGGTTGTTTTGCTTTGTTGTGGTTTAGGTTTTTTGGTGTTTGTTTTTTGAGGGATGATGGGTGATTTGCAGTTTTGGTGTGTTTTGGGGGTTTTTTGGGGTTTTTTTTGGGTTTTTTTTAGAAAATCTTCAGCAAGAAAGCCACCTAACAACAAAGAACAGTACCAAAGTCTTTGGTACTATTAAGACTAAACACAGGAGTGCGGGAACCTTTAAATTACTATATGAAGATTATTTCCTTTCTGCCACTCTATGGCAGTTCTGACTGATCCAGGCCAGTTTTGAGGAGCTCTTACAGTATATAGTCCTGCAATGTGCTCTTCACTTGTCTCTGAGATGTGAGTTAAAAGTTGTTGATCTGGGTGCTTGCAGATGCTGCAAGGATCATAAAACAGTAAATTCTCTCTCTGAGCTCTCCTCTGAAATGAGGCAAATAAAGAGATTGCGATAGATATTAACATTTCTCTCTCTCTCACATGCAAGTTATTTCAGTTACTTAGAAAATCAACTGTGAAACAATTTTCTATCAAAGCATATGTGCATTATCTCTGCACACACATCTTTATGTCTCTTCTACAGTCCTTTTACAAGGTGTGGTGTGGATATCTGTTAGGCTTTTGGTTCCCTACTCAGCTAGAGCACATCATAAAGCTTAAACTAGATCAGTCACAGGAAACAAAGGACTTCCCAGCTTATTTGATTCAGAGAACCAGCTGAAAATTTCCTTTACAAGTACAGTACATTTGGGCATTCAGCTACTGTGAACTACCACTGGAAAACAATAGTTTATCATTCACAGCAGTGAAAAAGGAGGTCACACAAGGATCACCTCTCCAATGACATAAACATGAGACTTTTCTCACAAGCTGTCAAACTTCAATTGTTGGTGAGATCTGTTGTGTCAGTGTTTCATAATAATTGCTTCTAAGTCTTGTTAAGGGTCTAAAACAAATTACCTGAGTGACATGCTTTTGGCACCAGTGAAGGAACAGCAAGGGGAATACATATTGCGTAACACACTTGCCTATCAAGATTTTCTCTGCGTTTATTGCAGCAATTTTACTACTACTTTTCATTATTTGAAACACCATAGCAGAAGTTGGAAGCTCTCATGCTCACAAGGAAATGTTTGTTCTCTGGATAATAGTCTAGCTGTCTACATAAACCCATTCATAATAGAATTCTTTTTAGGAAGAGGTGCTTTAAACAGACTGGGAAAAAAAAAGCTAATCCTTTCAAATATGAAGGCTTTTCTTTAGATTTAAAAAGTAACATTGATTGTCTTTGCACCACAAGTCAAGTACTGTTTCTTTTACATAGTATGCAATAAATGGATGTCAGATGATATGAAGGACATGGAAGTGTTGGAGCAGGTCCAGAGGAGGCCACGAAGATGCTCAGAGGGCTGCAGCAGCTCTGCTGTGAGGACAGGCTGAGAGAGTTGGGGCTCTGCAGCCTAGAGAAGAGAAGGCTTCCAGGAGACCTTAGAGTAGCCTTCCAGTATATGAAGGGGGCCTACAGGAAGGCTGAGGAGGGACTATTGATAAGGTCTCACAATGACAGGACAAGGGGCAAAGGGTTTAAACTGGCAGAGGGAAGATTTAGACTGGATGTTAAGAGGAAGTTCTTTACAGTGAGGGTGGTGAGGCACTGGCACAGGTTACCCAGGGAGGTTGTGGCTGCTCCCTCCCTGGAGGTGTTCAAAACCAGGTTGGATGAGGCCTTGAGTGACCTGTTCTAGTGGGAGGTGTCCCTGCCTATGGCATGGGGTTGGAACTAGATGATCCCTGATGTCCCTTCCAACCTTACCATTCTATGATTCTGTGATATAGTAATGAAAATCAGTAGCACGCCTGTCTTAACTTACAGAAATGCACTTGCCTGCAAAAATGGATAAAATTAAATGGATTTATATATATAAAATATATATTTCCTTGTTAATACCTGTAGAGGAAAGGGAAATGTCTTACTACTTGCAAAATATTGCTCCTATTTGATTATATAGAATGAAAGTGTGGAAATGGGTTCTGGAATTCTGGATTTTTTTCTTTTTTTTTTTGTTTGTTTGGTGGTTTTTGTGGGTTTTTCTGTTGGGTTTTTTTGTTTGATTGCTTGGTTTTTTTGGTTCAGTTTGGGGGTTTTTTTTTGTGTTGTTTTGTTTTGTTTCAGTGCTTTTACATTAACCAAATATGCAAACAAAAACCCAACCAAATGAAGAATGGGTCAGCCCAACTCCTTTTTACTCTCATAAAATATCTTACAGAAGGTCATGCAGGTGAGCACCATACCTTGCAAAACTTACAATGTCAGCAATGATTCAGTGTAAGTGTAAAATAACTCAGAGGCTGACAAAGAGGAACAAATACTTCATTGCTTACTTGTGACTGCCACTTCTTTAGGCTTTTATTTAAAAACCAGCCAAACAGCCAAATTCCCTGTCTGCTTGCAGGGCCAGGGCTATTTTTCAGGCACAAACTGCTTTTTGGATTTGATAAACAGGACACATCAACTAACAATTTAAACTCCAAAGCCATAGTAATAGATATGTGGCTTTTTCCCAGAGGCTTGAAGTTAAAATGCTACAAGCGCTGCAGAATGGCAGCTAAACACATGTCCCCTGGGCTCTGCAAGGCTTCATTCTGCACAATGATGGAAATGTGAAAAGCAAGTGGAATGCAGATTTGGCTGTTTTCACCAAGCTGCAGAAGCCTGGAGGATTTTGTCATTTATGTGAGGGGATCAAGCTCTCATTGCTCAGTTTAAAGCAAAAAGTTACTATGCTGAACTTCACTTTTTCCTTTGTCCAGGACCAAAGAAATAGAACTTTTAATTAGGATCTTGCAACAAGATGTTGTCCTTAAACTAGATGTATTACATTGGGGGGGGGGAAAAAAAAAAATTCTATCTTTGTGAAGAAGTTGTTTTTTGTCTGGCAGTTTTTCACAGTGCTCTCATGCTGCTCATTCTTTGGGTTACATTGCTGGTGACCTATTGTTTGAACAACACCCCCATAGACAAATTTGATGCAGTTTTCCATTCAGTTGCCCATACACAGTAGTATGCTTCACTGTTATTTGTTCTTTTCAGTTTCAGAGGACTGAGGAGTTACCATCCTGGCCATGTGCCTCCACCTCAGCACAGCCAGGGCCTGGGATGTGGTGGAGATGCCCTTTGACTGTGCATCGCAATCTCTTCTGAATACTCTGAGGGCACGAAAGGTTTCCTGAATAGTGCTGCTGAGTTAGAAAGATGGAATCTGTTAGAGAGAAGTAGTAGTTGATATGAAATAGAAATGGGAATATAGTTGATGAGTAGCAAGCATGTAATATCCACAAATTCACCAAATTGCATTTACCAAGTGCCAGTAGCATTACAGGACCAAGGACTGCTGCCCTGAGATTTTCACTTGCAGCTTGCTTCTGCCTTTGTAGCCTACTGTAAACAGCATAAAAGCTGTAGTGTGTGGGGACTGATTAGTATTCTACAATAGTTTAAGAGCCCTCTGATGGGCCTCCTTCACATGTATTGTGTAAGCATGAGTACCAGCACCAAAGGAGACATAAATTAAGCCTTGTATGTTAGCATGTTGGCAAATGCAATTATATGGACCTTTTAGTATATTTTTAATATGTTGGGTCAACAGCAAAGGTATAACACAAGTTTTTCCCACTGATAATGAGCCACATTTCATTATGTGTTTGCTCAATACAGGAGCAAGTGCAGAGAGCAGTGTGATCTACATTCCAATGAGGATTCTAAGCATTATCACAAAATAATGCTAATAATGCTAGAAAGTGGTTGACATGGCTATGGTGGCAATGTGTATGTGAAATATCACAAGCAGCTCATCCCATAGTCCTTGGCATCAGACCACCATTCTGCAAAATCAAAGCCATTCCACTCTGTTTCCAAACTAAGATTGTGCCTTCAGCTCTTGCTAAGAAAACACAGTCCTACAAAACTCTGCAGCACTTACCACATATGGCTTGTCGACCCAAACCAAGCACCCTACATAACTGCCCACAAACTGACAGTGAGAAATATTATTCTGTCATATTTTATTGTCCAGGTACACTCTAGAAAGAACTCTATTTCAGATCCATTGTTCAGCTATGATCAGGACAACCCAAGCTACTCTTCTCAGTCTCCAAAGGGGCTGTAAAACCATGCAACAGATTGTTGATTTGCCTCTAATATAGACCATACTATTTTATGATACATAAGCAATTTCATGCTTAAATGCAGTATATTTGTGTGTGTGCAAAGTTAGAAACTCAGTGTAGAAAATTTGTTCCTCGTTTCAGAACTTGGATTTTCATTATTAATATGTATTTTATTTTTTCATCTCTAAACTTTGGAGTCAAAGTTAGACTTGATGTAAGGAATTTTACTTCAACCTTTCTTATGTTCTAAAAAACATATTTAAAATCTCAAAGTTAGTTTTAGCCATGTAGTGATACATATCTCTGGGAATCCAAATGAAGGTCTTTTGCAATTAGTTAGAAACTAATCTGTGTGAATGTGTTAAAAAGGAAGAGAGTAAAATATTTTCTCATAAAGTAGTTGCATTTCAAGTTTATTTTTCTGCTAAGTAGAAGATATATTCTGTGAAAAGTCTGTTTGGGCCTTTTCAATAAAGTTGATTTGCAGAGTGCTGAAGGCAAGTGAATTCCCATTTCCTAGGGCTGGACTGGAGAAATGGTCATCATCTTTTGCAATTCCTACTCTGCTGAATAAATTTCTGAGTAAGTGTTTCTGTGTTGTTCCGGAACTGCACTCCAGTCCCATTCTTCCCATGAAGAATATCACAAAATGCTTATGGTGTCATGGTATTGTCCTATTAACTTGGCCTAGCATTGTGACTGGCTCAAAGCAAAGTGCTCCACTCTGTGACTGCTGAGATTTTGGGATTAGTTCTTATTCCAGAGTAAGCAGGTAGACTGGGCAAGTGAAGACTGTGGCACTTCTACCAGTGTAGCTACTTCTGAATCTTAGATTTGAAATTCCTGTAGTTTTGCATTACATTTGTGAGGAACAACCTTTCTTAACAATTATCTGAAGGAATGATCAGATAAACTGCAGAACATCAATTAAGTCCTATTGACTTCAGTGGTATGGGATATGACTGTACACTGTCTGTGATTTATGTGGTGCTGTAAGCTAAAATATCTTTTGCAGGATGACAATCAGTGCTGTTGTGTGACAGCTAATTATGTGGCTCACAATTTGGAAGTCCTGAACAAGATTTCTGTCATAAACAACATTATAAATCTAAACTAGTCCAAGTTTTACTGTAATGCATTACATGAAAGTTTAGATCAATCTGCTGATAGTCCTTTCCATCTTTTCTTCTCCATACTAGTAGAGTTATACTGCCTGGATCTAGGTCTACAGTAAAATGCTGGTTCGTACAATCATAGAATGGTAAAGTCNATTAGAACCAGGCCCTACCAATGAAATCCTGGAAAAGAAAGACACTGAATCTGTAATGTTGTTAGACCAACTGAGATCAGGGGGTTTCTTTGTATAGTAAAGTGATTAAAGAGATTAGCTTGGATATAATTATTATTTTAATTAAGGAGCACACATTCATAAAATATGCCTGTCTTGGGGCCTTTGAGTTTGCTCCAGTGCACTGTGAAACCATGTGGACAATGCATATTACTTTTGTTTTTTTTAACAGCAGAAATCAGTATTTTTTAAGTTTGTTTTAACCATAGTTTAATCTGATGCTGTGAGCACATAAAACTTTTAAGGCATGTTGTTGGTACAAGCTCACTAATCAGCAATGACGCACCATAATGTTTACCAGATCAGCCAATCAGACATGTAGTAAATTTATAGGCTAAATGAAGTCAGACCTTGCAACTACAAGGCAATTTCCTTTTCTGAATTGAGATCAATATTTACTAGCTTTCTACAATGTTGCCTGTGCTTGCTTGATCAGCATCTGCTTCTGAAGACCATTGATTGTCCAGAAGGCCTTTTCAAAGGCAGATAATGCTCTTTTCAAATACACTTTGTATTGATCAGCAAAAAGAAAGTTTTTTGATGGTGCAGAGTGCAAAAGCCATTTATAAAGATTAAGAACAGTGATATGTCACTGTGGGTCACAGTGAGGTTGAACTAATATGAGCTAATGCATGTTCTACTTTTGAAGACAATAGTCAAAAGTATTTTGAGTATTTAAGTGATAGTATGCCTGCCTTCTCCTCCAAAATAACTGCTGTAGCTGTCTACAGGGAATGAAACCTTTCTGCTTCAAAAATTAATTGCTTGTACCTACTCTGCAGTCTCTTCTCACATGACTGTTTATATTCTGTGTCCTGTGACAAATGAATGTATTAATAGACGATGGAATTTGATAAAACTCAAACAAAGATTTGATTTTTAGGTGTTTTAAAGCAATGTGAAATAGAGAAGACTGTAGTCACTGTAGTTTTTATTATGGGAAAACTAAATATGCTAAGGTAGTAGAAAAACACCTTGGGCTTTCACAAAAAAAACCCCATGAGATTAATCCAGAATGAAATTTCAGGCACATTCATAAGCTCTAAATTTGATTCTTCTCTGTGGCTTTTTCGTTTGGTTGGTTGGTTTGGTTTGATTTGAGTTTTTTGTGCTTGAGGAGCATAGTGCATCTGAATTTTGTCCTAGAAATGTTGAGTGTGCTCTTAAAGCCTATAAATCGTCCCTAAAGAAAAAAAAGACAAAGGGATGTTCACAGAAGTTTTAGTGTAAAAATGAGTACTGTGACATTTTAATACAGGAGATGAGATTAGGAAGAACTAAGAGGCCTTCTTCAAGCATATCATGTTAGACCAGTTATATAACCAAAATGGAAAGGGTGTGTATGATCTGCCATTGTCTACATCTCTCCAACAGTAACTGCAGCTTGTCTATGAAATAAGCATTTGGTTTCCTCACTGGAGCCCTCTACAAATGCCAAGTTTCATCACTGGAATGCTTAACACACAATTTAACTCTCTTCTGAGCCTCTTGGAAAAACTCTCTCTACACATACAAATCTTCCTGAGGAAAAGGAAAAAACACAAAACAAAACTATGATATCCACCAAGGGCAAGTAGCTTTCTCTTGTCTTAATTAAAAGAAATGGATAATTATTAAACAATTTGCTTGCCACTAAAGCTAATGCATAATTGCTCTGAGACTTTCTGCATATTGTGGGGTTCTTGGCTCCTTTAGCAGGCACTTCTTGCTCTCCTTTTGTCATCATGCATTAAAATAATCTTTTCTCCAACAAGTGGAGCTTCCTGGTTTATTCTGCACTTCCAAAGGCAGTGTAGAATAAAGTCATAGTGAATTTCCCAGGAATCCCTAATAGTCCTTACAGAGCAACATCTTAAGATGTATGTAAAACAAAGAAAAGAGAGTCTGGAGAATTGTTAACAGTTTTAATTTGGTTATGCATGGCCAAGTACATTGGTTCTGACCCAAAGTGCATAGTTGCAGTAGCACAGAAGAAGCCTGGAAAGGCTGAATCCTTTCTGGAGCATCCAAGTATACCTGTGACAAGTGCTTGACTGAAATAGAAGTGAGTGTACTTTTGTTTTGCTTTCTCTCCTTCTCATACAGAAGCCAGGTTTGTTTTTTTTTTCCCAGTTTGACCCCGAGGCTTCCTTTTACAGTTTACTTTTGCTCTTTTTAATTCATTGTGCTTTTATTTCATAACTTTTGTTGGTTTTCATCCACCTGAGGTCCTTGGAGGAAGTCACTGCCTCCAAAGGTTTTATCATTCTTTTTCTTGTAAAACTATTGCATAATGCATTTAGTACAAAGATTTCTGTCAAAACGAAATCTGAACTGGGTTAATTTGAGGCTATCATTTATGATAGTTTCTTGTTGTCAAGTTGGGAATTTGTCTGTTTATCAGATATGATTTTTACTCCTATTCCAGATTACAGTTTACAGCCTCATCCCTTTCTTCAGATGTCATCTGATACTTTGATGGCAGTTTTTTTTTTTTTACAAGGCTTAGCATACCTGGTTAAATTACTCCACTTCAATATAGAATCACAGAATCATAGAATGGTAAGGTTGGAAGGGACCTCAAGCATCATCTAGTGCCAACCCCCTGCCATAGGCAGGGACACCTCCCACTAGTACAGGTTACTCAAGGCCTCGTCCAACTTGGCCTTGAACACCTCCAGGGAGGGAGCAGCCACAACCTCCCTGGGCAACCTGTGCCAGTGCCTCACCACCCTCACTATAAAGAACTTCCTCCTGACATCCAGACTAAATCTCCCCTCTGCCAGTTCAAACCCATTGCCCCTCATCCTGTCATTGCAAGACCTTGTCAATAGTCCCTCCCCAGCCTTCCTGTTACCCTATTTATCATAGAACTTTTCTCTCCTAACCCCCTTTAAGATATCTAATGTCATTTAAGTGATTTTGAGTTTATATGAGCAGAATTTATTGAGTACACCTGCATTACATATTTGAAAAAGTCCTTGGTCTTTGCATTTAACACCTTAGCGTCTCTCACAGATGTCTCCACTTGTGAGAGAAAAAACACCTACCATTGGTAACAATACTTGTCATATTAGTTTTTCCATTAAGGTTCTCACTATTTTGTGCATCATAAATGACAATATTAAGCTCCATAACAATTTTTTTTAACAATTGTGTGCCTCACGTCAACGCAAAAACGTGTCGGCTGTCAGCGTGATTAATGAGGGAACTCCAGTGGAAGAAATAACATGAATACTCTGCATACAAAGAGGTATTGCAATACAGAGATTTTATTACCCATGTTTACACATGAAGGAAATACTGCTCACCCATATAACATGTGTTTACAATTGATATAAGTGAAGAAAAATATGCCAAGAATTTGAATTTTTCACAAAAAGAGTAAATGTTAGTTGTAATGCTAAATTCAGTGTTGCTTAAGACTAAAAGAAAAAAAAACCCAAAACTTATCCCACATGGCAAAAGAAACCCTGTTCTGCATCTTGACTGAAAAAGTAACAGATTCTTTTCAAAGCTTAAAAAAGGCATCTGGAGACAGTGATCTTCTCCTTTCTCCCTTCTCCCTTTGCCTTTCTTCCTTTGCCCTTCTCCCTTCACCCTTCTCCCTTTGCCCTTCTCCCTTCACTCTTCTCCCTTCTCACCTTTCTCGGCCTTCTCTTCCTTCTCACCCTTCTCTCCCTTCTCTTCCTTCTCTCCCTTCTCTCTTTTCTCTCTTCTCTCTTTTCTCCCTTCTCCCTCTCCTCCCGCTTCTCCCACTTCTCCCTCTTCTCCCTCTTCGCCCTCTCTGCCCTCTCTCTTCGCCCTCTCTCTCCTCCCTCTTCTCCCTCTCCGCCCTCTCTCTTCGCCCTCTCTCTCCTCCCTCTTCTCCCTCTCCGCCCTCTCTCTTCGCCCTCTCTCTCCTCCCTCTTCTCCCTCTCCGCCCTCTCTCTTCGCCCTCTCTCTCCTCCCTCTTCTCCCTCTCCTCCCTCTCCTCCCCTTCCTCCTTCCTCCCTGCTCCTCCCTCCCTCCTCCCTCTAGAACCCTGGAGAAGATGAGTAAAGTTGGGTTGTTTGCTTATTCTTCCAATACAAGATCTGGGGGCTGTCAGCATAAAATGGCCTGGGATTTCTTCAAAGCAGATTTTCTAAGATGAAGTGGTATTTGTGGGAAGTACCACTGTGTGGCCACTGTTCTGTGGTACTTAGGCATCCATTTCTTATTCCCATGGGAGACCAGATATAATTCATGCCTCTGGTCTGACCCAGTACACCAATTTTTATGTTCTTTTGTTAAATGCTTATGAAAATTGCCTTAGTCTTCACATAGGAGTAAGAATGTGGTATGAGTATCAGAAGCAGGCACCTCTGCTTAACATACCTTTAAAATGACACCTTTTTTCCTCTGACTGTTTCTGTTATCCCAGTGTTTCTGATCAATAAAGATGATTTCTGACACGTAGGCTACCAATGATGTTCTAAGAGCTCCTTTGTTTACTCATAGACTTTGAAGAGCCACATCATTGTTATGGTACCAGAAAGACAGGTACAGAATTACACCTGCAATTCCTGAGATCTGTTAAATTATTCTCTCAGCGTTACTCAAACTTACAAAGCACATGCTTTGAAAATATTTTTGTTTCCTTATCTAATATCAGGGAGCAAATACTGTAATTGCCAGGAGAGCATGTTCTCATGACTATGCTGAGTACTCTAATATCACTTGATTAATAGGCAGGACCCATTATGTAGATCTGATGTGGTCATCTTTACTAGTGGTTGGATTATAGATGCAAATAATAGTAATGAAAAAATGCCATATTCATTGTGTGAATATTTTCATACATCTGGAGGTGTTCAAGGCCAGGTTGGAGGAGGCCTTGAGTGACCTGTACTAGTGGGAGGTGTCCCTGCCTATGGCAGAGGGTTGGAACTGGATGATCTTTGAGGTCCCTTCCAACCTTACCATTCTATGATTCTATTGTTCTTCCAATGAAGAAATAGTTAGGAGCTGAAATATTCTCTGAGGCTACTGAGGGCATAAGATTTTTACATCTATGCAAACAGAAGTTTTCAGAGATCATGTTTAGGTGGGCACGAAAGTAAACCCGCAGTAGCCCCACCAAATTCCCTGTAAGGATGTCAAGTTGTAATGAATTATGGTAACAGTGTGTGTATGTGTTTATCCTTTTAACCTGTTCAGTATAGTCAAAAGAATGTCTTTTGAGGTTATTCTCAAATATTTCTCCAACATTTATTTACCGATTTTTTTTTTTTTGCCTTTATTTCACTAAATTTGAGAGATTATATCCCACTTCACTACAAGAGGTAAATCAGATGCTGCATTTACTTACTGCAAATGTAAGATCAGTGCAAGGCCAAATCAGTATAAATGGACTGGCTACCTGTAATAGCTAGTTTGGAATTGTTTCTTATTTCAGTGCTTTGTCCCTGGCTTGCAGTGTGGCTAGGGCTGAATGCATGTCAGGTAAGAAGCAGGTAGATACTATTACCTTGCTGAAGCAACTTGACTTCCTCACTTTGCATGATTAGAGTTGCAGAACTGTAGTATGCACTGTGGAGTGCCCTTGCCCTATAGCATTGGGTACAGGTTTGCAAAATCAAGCTCCAGTTCTTTTCCTGCTGAAACATGCAAAGAACAAGCATATTCTATGTGGCTTTATGTTACCTAAGTAAAACATTAAAAAGCTGTTGATTAGGATTTACGAAGCCTGCATATATATTTTTCAATGATAAGACAGTGTATTTATATTATAAAGAGATGAAAATTAACCAAGAAAAAAACCCAACAACTCACTTTTTAAGATCTGGGTTTGCATATCTGTTTTATTTCCTGGAACATTATAGAATCATAGAATGGTAAGGTTGGAAGGGACCTCAAGGATCATCTAGTTCCAACCCCCTGCCGTAGACAGGGACACCTCCCTGACTAATTCAGTTTACATAAAGATGAAAGGTTCCTGTTCTATGATTGTAATAAAGCTTAGTGTTCATTCTTACTTAAAATAAGTCAAAATGAGTTTTCTTCAGTAGAAAAAGACAGGAAGCAGTGGAAAATTCAGACATACCTGTCCTGGAATTCAGAAGTCTTCTCGTGTCTGACTTGATTTGAGTGAGGCCACTGCTGTGTTTGGGATTGATGTATTGATGAGTTTCACTTCTTTGAAAAACAGAAATTAACAACAGTTAAGTATACTGCAAGTCTCTAAATTCTGTAAGTAAAATAATAATTAAAAAAAAACCCCACTTGATAGAATGAAAAATGTTGAAACACAGGAAAAGATGATTCTCTCATAGTTCGCATTTAGTAAATTCTTTTAGGTCTGGGAAACTCAAATTTGGCAGAAATTTTGACTTTTGATGTTTACATTTAATGTTTCCCAGCTTTCCCTGCTAAATTTAAATTTAGGAGTTCTTGGGACACCTTTCACTTGAACTGTAGCATTTTCAACTGGATGACAGACTGCAGGACTGCCAATGCATTGATTGATTCCTACTCAGATCTATACAGCAGCTGGTTAGTACTGACAGGACACTGAAGATGAATGAAATGGCATTAGTCAGTGAAGTCTATTTGCTCATTTTTCAGGCTCTGTGAGTGTAGAAGGGAGGTTTGTCTGTCACACTTTTGCAGTGGTCATTCTACCTCCAGTCTGATGCACAGACAGTAAGAGAGATGTCATGTGTATGTGACCAGCAAAGCTGAAGCAATAGAGAAATGCTGTTAATCTTAAATGCACTTGGAAGATAGGCAGAGTGGTGGTGGAGGAGTTTTTTTATCATTGCTATTTTGTTTATAACATTGTAGGATGAAATAGGAATTAAAAATGGTAGAAACAAAATTTGAAAGAGTTATCACAGAATCACAGAATNTAACTGAACAGAGTACTCCAGATGCAGCCTCAGCAGGGCAGAGTAGAGGGGCAGGAGAACCTCTCTCGACCTACTAAGCACAGCCCTTCTAATGCACCCTACTCTAGGAGAAATTATGAGAACTTTATCTGAAAACATATTATTTCAGACTCCAGTTGGTCTCAGTAACTGCATAATGCTAAGCATGTATTTGCAAAATTGGGACTTCAACAGATTTCAGCAACAAATGCAGAGAAGGAAATAGATGATAGGAGGTGGAGCACGCAGTTGATCTCTTTCTTTGTCCACTGTTTCCAAATATTTAGTATTTCTCGTTGCTTGGAATATTGCAAGTATTCTACCAAAGTCAAAGGGAGATCCATCACAGATTCTACAGGGTCCTTCTGGACCACCACAAGGTTTTTGTGCCAGGCTGTCCTTTGCCAGACCTTTCATCTTTTATTCAATACTATCAGTTCTTTCTCGTATTTGTCATTTCCACAATTCTTTCAAGTTACTTATTTAAAAGAAAATAAAAACTCCAAACCATTCATACCCATCTCAGCCCTTGGCATGTATGAGTTGTTGCTATTTTGCCTTGAAACTCCTCTGTCATTCCAACAGGAGGATGAAGATTTGTGGCTGTACTTTTTCACTTGCTGATGTGGGATGTGGCACTCACTCATCTGTTTCTTATGTAGTTTCTGGAAGTCACTCCAGATATTCAGTTTCATAAATAAAGGAAGGGGGTTCAGGACTTGAAATTCTATGGATGTATATATGCATATATATATATATATGTGTGTGTATGTATATATGCATATATATATATATATGTGTGTGTATGTATATATGCATATATATATATATATGTGTGTGTATGTATATATGCATATATATATATATATGTGTGTGTGTGTGTATATATGTATCTGTGTATATATATCTGTGTGCATATGTATATATGCATATATATATATATATGTGTGTGTGTATATGCATATATATATGTATACATATGTATATGTATGCATATATATGTGTGTGTACATCTATGTACATATGCATACATATATGTATATATGCACATATGTATAGATGCATATATGAGTATGCATATATATGTATATATGCATATATATGTACAAAT
Source organism: Ramphastos sulfuratus (assembly GCA_013399055.1). Classification (NCBI taxonomy): domain Eukaryota; kingdom Metazoa; phylum Chordata; class Aves; order Piciformes; family Ramphastidae; genus Ramphastos; species Ramphastos sulfuratus. The sequence continues at coordinate 35,048 of WBNM01006952.1, forward strand.
GCATATATATGTGTGTGTGTATATGCATATATATATGTATACATATGTATATGTATGCATATATATGTGTGTGTGTATATATATAAATGCATAGATGTGTGTGTTTATATGTATATATGCCTATATGTGTGTGTATATATGTATATATGCATATATGTGTGTGTGTATATATATGTATGTATGCATATATATGTTTGTGTATATATGTATATATACATATACGTGTGTGTGTATATGTATATATGCTTATACATGTATATATGTATATGTGTATTTATCTATGTGTGCGTGTGTGCATATGTATCTGTAAAATCCTTTCTGAATGTTACGATAATGATTTAGATTATGACAGTACCCAAAATAGTGTAACTGCTTTCTTAACAAATACAGACATATTCCTTGCAGAAAGACAGTTCTTATCTGGAATGACAAAGCAGATAAAATGGAAGAGAATTGTACAGAAAACACACAGCAGCCAAGTCTTTTGACAGATGTGAAGAGCCTTGTTTTTTCTCTTTCTGTTAGGGTAGTTGAAGTGTATAGGCAGAAAGTAGGAGGAATAAAAGAAGTCAAAAATAAAAAGAAGGAGACTGAAGGGAAGTGATCTTAAAAAATAGGAGAGTTGAGGCTCTGCAGCCTGGAGGAGAGAAGGCTTCCAGGAGATCTTAGAGTAGCCTGCCAGGATCTGAAGGGGGCTACAGGAAGGCTGGGGAGGGACTATTGACAAGGTCTTGCAATGACAGGACAAGGGGCAATGGGTTTGAACTGGCAGAGGGGAAATTCAAACTGAATGTTAGGAGGAAGTTGTTTGCAGTGAGGGTGGTGAGACACTGGCAGAGGTTGCCCAGGGAGGTTGTGGCTGCTCCCTCCCTGGAGGTGTTCAAGGCCAGGTTGGAGGAGGCCTTGAGTGACCTGTTCTAGTGGGAGGTGTCCCTGCCTATTGCAGGGGGTTGGAACTGGCTGAGCTTTGAGGTCCCTTCTAACCTTACCATTCCATGGTTCTATAAAATACAGGCAGGCAAGACAGATTAGGACAGATTAAGCTGCAAGGTTGAGAGCTAAAGCAAGATTTCAGTGAGACTTCCAGAGATTGTTTTGCTGTAGTCCCCTCAATACAGGTGCTAGCCAGCATTCCTCTGCAAGGGTAGATAAGATTTCCCATTGGAATGGGCTGCCCAGGGAGGTGGTGGAGTTGCTGTCTGAAAGATGTCCAGAGAAGGGCAACAAAGCTGATGAGGGGCCTGGACCCTGTGAGGAGAGGCTGAGGGAGCTGGGGGTATGCAGCCTGCAGAAGAGGGGGCTCAGGGCAGACCTCATTGCTCTCTACAGCTACCTGAAAGGAGATTGTAGCTAGATGGGGTTGGTCTCTTCTCCCTGGCAACCAGGGACAGAACAAGGGGACAGTGTGAAGTTGTGCCAGGGGAGGTCTAGGCTGGATGTTAGGAGGAAGTTCTTCACACAGGGAGTGATTGGCATTGGAATGAGCTGCCCAGGGAGGTGATGGAGTCACCATCTCTGGAGGTGTTGAAGAAAAGCCTGGATGGGGCATTCAGTTAATTGGCTAGGGCTGGGTGATAGGTTGGGCTGGATGATCTTGGAGGTCTCTTCCAACCTGGTTGATTCTATGATTCTATGAATGCTCTGGAACTGTACAACTGCATGTATTTGTGCTGTTAGCTGGAAGGCAGACCTGTTTTCTAGCCATGTAAGGGAAAGTTCAAATAAATACCCACTACTTAAATCAATAGAGTAGTCTGTAATCACCTTGAATAACAGCTTTTTTTCATTCATGAATCAGAACAGCACTATTTAACATTCTTATACTGCACAGTGTTATGTTCTGAACTCAGCTTAACCTGAAGGATAAAACAAGGATTTTTTCTAAGCCAAACCAATGCCAAATCACGTTAACCTTGCTTAAGAACCGATGAATTTGCTATTTCTGGAGTTTTAGGAAACCTTTTTTTTGTAATAAGTTTGATTTAGAAAAGCATTCCAACAGCCTTATTCCTTAGTAATTTGTAGCCTTTCTCCTACTTATTCTTGCTGAGACAGATACTGTAAGCTGGAGCACCCTGGATGTGGCATAGTAGTCCTTAGCTATTTATGTTATTCAGTCTCCCCAAAATAGCATCCTTATTATATTAATATAAATAGTCATCTGAAACTAAGTATTAACATGTATCAACTGTTGTGGTGGTCTCCGTGCTGTGTGCCCCTTTGCTCTGCTCTCAGACCCCACCTGGAGTCCTGTGTGTAGTTCTGGAGCCCCCAGCACAGGAAGGACATGGAACTGTTGGAGCGGGTCCGGAGAAGGCTGCGAAGATGCTGAGAGGGCTGCAGCAGCTCTGCTGTGAGGACAGGCTGAGAGAGTTGGGGCTCTGCAGCCTGGAGAAGAGACAGCTTCCAGGAGACCTTAGAGTAGCCTTCCAGTATCTGAAGGGGGCTACAGGAAGGCTGTGGAGGGACTATGGACAAGGTCTTGTAATTACAGGACAAGGGGCAATGGGTTTGAAGTGGCAGAGGGGAGATTGAAACTGGATGTTAGGAGGAAGTTCCTTTCAGTGAGGGTGGTGAGACACTGGCACAGGTTGCCCAGGGAGGTTGTGGCTGCTCCCTCCCTGGAGGTGTTCAAGGCCAGGTTGGAGGAGGCCTTGAGTGAGATGTTCTAGTGGAAGGTGTCCCTGCCTATGGCAGGGGGTTGGAACTAGATGATCCTTGAGGTCCCTTCCAACCTTACCATTCTATGATTCTATAATCGCTCTCAAAACAAAAGCCTAAAGGCAGTAGTTCATTAAACAAATGAGTTAGTTGTATGCAGAGTGCTTAATGTCCAAGCTCATTGACATATCCATTTTCCTCCGTACGTCTTAAAGTAGACTCTTACTGATGAGCACTTTCACATTACTGGTATTTTTGTGTCAACATAGATCATCCTATTAGCCAAAAAAAGGAAGTATCCTGGGAAAGTCTGTACTAAAAATTAATTGCACCTCTTCTTTTCGCTTAGTAGCTGACTACATTAAAAGGATTTTCTAGTGAATGAAAATGCATTTCTTTCTCAAGTTGTGCCAGAGGACGTCTAGGCTGGATATTAGGAAGAATTCCTTGACAGAGAGAGTGATTGGCTTTGGAATGAGCTGCCCAGGGAGATGGTGGAGTCGCTGTCCCTGGAGGTGTTGAAGCAAAGCCTGGATGGGGCATTTAGTGCCATGGTCTGGTTGATTGGCTAGGGCTGGGTGATAGGTTGGGCTGGGTGAGCTTGGAGGTCTCTTCCAACCTGGCTGATTCTAAAATTCTATGTTAACAGACATATGATACCACAGGACCTTGCTGTATCTCACATACTTTCTTTGATATGTCTACCTGAACTGTACAGTCCCCATCAGAGTGCTTGATTTTATGATTAAACATAGTTATGCTTGTAAGTCAGGGAACCTAAATGGCTTATATGCACAGTGGTGTTTCTCCCCAGCTGAGCACATCTGCTGGAGCTCCATCCCATCCTTTGCTGTCCACAGATCAGATGGGTTTGTACCTTTTTTTTTCTGCTGACTTCCTGCAGTGGGAGGGATGATAGCTACCATATGACTTCTGACACTCTGAAAACCTACCTCCATCCCTGGGAGAAGTAAAGCAGGTCACTGCTGTAGGAGTCTGCTTCTGTTTATAGAAGTGACTCATGAGAAATGCTTGGAGTTGAAATGGTGCTGCTTCTGCTCTGTTTTCTCTTCCCTACCTTCTTAGTGTATTTCTGATATTCTTGTGCAAAGATCAGATAGATGAGAAATTTGTTCAGATGCCAGGCAGGACCAGACTGTGTTCCCTTAAACATGTTCAGGTGTGCCAGGGCATTCTAAAAGAATGCAAAGTTAAAACGTGGGGGTTTTAAGTACTGCTGCTGCCTCTTTCACTGCATTTGGAGCCTGTGGTACCACACATATTTATGCTGGATCTTTGATATATAACTGGCTATCTTCTAGTTACCTAACACTGTATAGTACACTATTAAGAACAACTTTCATGTATAAATTCCTGGTTTTGACTTGGTTCTACTTTTATTTCTATGTGTTAACTCAGGCTTTGTAAACATGATAGAGAAGCAATTGTTTTCTGTCCAATTAGCCCAACCCTTGCCTGTGCTGTAAAACTTTATGCAAAATATTCCTTGCAGTCTTTTCAGCCCAATGAAACAAAGATATACTTATAACTCTTAAAGATTTTTTTGGCAAACTACTGCTAAGAGCTTTTTTTTTTTTAAAAAGAAAAAAAAAATATGAAGCCTTCAGCTGATGGAAAAGTAGGAGAGGGGGAAAAAAAAAAGACTACAGTCTTTCACAGGCAGTAATGATGACAGCACCATTAATAACATGGATCATTAAAATTTATAAAAAGCTATTCTTAATATAGGATATAAATACATTTCTCAGGCAGAGCTATGGAATTTATAACTTTTTTATTGTCACCAGAGGAGTTTCCTGGTGCTCTGTGCCCCTCCACTGTCTGCTCTGCATCATAAATCACCGTGCGGTTAATAACCCAGATTACAACTACCAGTTGCATTTACAGAATTAAATATTGACTATGTGAAAATGTTATTACATTTTTACTGATCAGAAGACCAAAGAACAGCCCTGCAGGACACGTAGCTGGACAGAAATACCAGCGTAATCTTTGTTAGAAATGCAGTTATGGGATGCTTCGTAACAAGTGACAGAGTTCTCAGAAAGAGAAAAGGAGTGGTGGAAAGGGAACTACTTNAGAGCAAGCTACATATTAAAGGCCACCTCATTTCTAGTGGGGAAGTTTCAAAGCCAGCTGTAAGAATACATGTCTGAAGTAGATCCCTCTGCTGACAGAGTCGTACATCAGAAAGTATCACAGCACTGCCTTGCAGCTCTGACAACTCTGAAACTGAGCTGCCTGTGTCTCAAATAATGGGGCTGCTATCAGGTCACTTCAGAGACTGGCATAGGTCTTTGTACTTAATGAACCATTTCTCATCCTACTGCTTGTCTCTTTTTCTGTTTTCTCGTTGGATTAATAATTCCAGTGGCTTCTTGAGAGCCACAAAGCCACAAAGCTGCTGAAGGGAATGGAACAGCTCTGTTAGGAGGAGAGCCTGAGGGAGCTGGGGCTGTGCTGCTGGGAGAAGAGGAGCCTGAGAGGTGACCTCAGAAATGGGTATGAAGATGGAAAGGTGAGTGCCAGGAGGCTGGAGCCAGGCTCTGCTGGGTGATGCCCAATGACAGCACAAGGGGCAATGTGTGGAAACTGAGCCATAGGAAGTTTCATTTAAACATGAGGAGGATTTTTTTTCCTTGTGAGGGTGACAGAACCCTGGAACAGGCTGCCCAGGGGGGTTGTGGAGTATCCCTCTGTGGAGATATTCAAACCCTGCCTGGATGTGTTCCTGTGTGATATGGTCTAGGTGATCCTGCTCTGGCAGGGGGGTTGGACTGGATGAGCTTTAGAGACCCCTTCCAGCCCCTGGCATTCTGTGATTCTATGAATTTCCTCGTTGTAATAAGTGAATTAACATGACTGCTAGAAGAAAAAAAAATAAATAGTTTCTTATTAAAATTCATTTAGGATTTAACCAATGTTATTTACCTGATAATAACCAGTGTTATTACCAAATAATTGGTTTAATCCTCCCTTAGAGCCCTTTTATATAATTTCAATATTAATGCAGTTTTTTGCTACAAAAAGTCATGTGCCCAGATAAACTGCCAGTTTCCATGCCACTATCACATTCCTGAAGTTCTTCCTTCCATCTGTACCTGCTTCTTTTTTGGTCTCTTCCTCCTGAGAAGAAATTCAATGAACCTCCTGCCTCACGTTGTGAAACTAAGCAGAGAAAGGGAAGATACTTTGATGTTTCCCAGACATAATTTCTGTGCTGCACTGGAAACAAATCCATGGGTCTGTGCTGCAATATATTTTAATAATTATTTCAATACAACTCCAGGTAATTAATTATTTTTCAATGAATCAATGATTTGAACATTTCTTTATCAATTTGAAATCTTACCGAGGAAGTCTTAGAATAGAATCATAGAACCATAAAATGGTTTAGGTTAGAAGGGGCCTTAAAGCTCATCCAGATCCAACCCCATGCACGAGGCAGGGACACCTACCACTAGCACAGGTTACTCAAGGCCTTGTCCAGCCTGGCCTTGAACACCTCCAGGGAGGGAGCAGCCACAACCTCCCTGGGCAACCTGTGCCAGTGTCTCACCACCCTCACTGCAAACTTCCTCCTAACATCCAGTCTACATCTCCCCTTNGGGTGGAAACATCAGCAAATTCATTCCTTCTGTCAAAAATCTTTTTCTGGATTAAAATAAAAGGGCAGTGATTCTGGAGAGTCTTCTTGTAGATGTGACTGTGAAAGTGCCAGATTTGTGAAGTGTTTAATATTTTGCTTTGATATCTGACCCTGCTCCTAACAGTCCTGGCCACTTGTCAGATGACTTTGATGAGCAAATAGCTTGATGTCACATCCCAAAATTTATTCCAAGTTAAGCTGGCCTGGAAGTCTGTAAGCAAACCTTTACTACCAAATGTTTTGATATGTAGTAATTAATAACTGATAAAGGATTTTCAGAAAACTTTGCATTTTCTGCATGTTAGCATATTTAAATATTTTCAGCAATGATACTGTTGTAATAATGCTTGACTTTTCACATGTTCTGTAGCACATAAATGCAGTTAATTTTTGTCCCAAGAGGCTATGTAAAATCAATTATTATTGAAGGAATTGTCTGATTGTTTGGTACTTTGCTTATAGTTCCTGTTAAATCAAATGTTCTAGCATTGGGTATCAGTGAAGAGCCTGATGGAAAGGGGTAGGAGCTATGTTTGACAGTACAACAAGGGAAAACTCAGGCATGCAAGGTGTTGCTGAGTGGTTAGAAATACAGAACTGTGCACAATACCAAGGAATGGATATCCCTCTAGACAGAGGCAATGTACAGTGAATACTTCTGACCAGAGAGAAGAAATGTTTGCCTTGCCTAGAAGTCCTGAAGTTACACAATTCTCTGACTGTATATATCAGTGTGGAAGGTCTTCCAAAAGATGACCTTTCTCCCAAGTGGCATTTTGTATCTCATTCCTTGAGACTCTTACATCTGAAAGCATCCTTCTCTGTTTGCCTGGCCAGACCATTTACTTCAATGGCCTTTCCGTCATAGTAGCCTTACAAGAGAGAGATATAATTAGAGAGCAAAAAGACAAACCTCTCCCCCCCAGAAAAAATCCAACAAAAAAACCCCACCCCAAAACAACAACAACAACCTAACCAAACCAACCAACCAACCAAACAAACAAAAACACAAACAAACAAACAAAAACAACAACAGAGAGTGTGATCAGGAAGAAGAGCAGGGATGAGATACATAAAGGGAAAAAAATCATAGCAGAATCACAATTTCCACCTGAAAATGATCTCTAGCATCTTAAAGCTCTGGGTCATCTGGGTGGCTCAGTCTAATCAAGGCATTTCTTGGGACAACGAGTATCATAGAATCATAGAATGGTAAGGTTGGAAGGGACCTCAAGGATCATCCAGTTCCAACCCCCTGCCATAGGCAGGGACACCTCCCACTAGCACAGGTCACTCAAGGCCTCCTCCAACCTGGCCTTGANGGTTGATGTTCAACCCTGTAAAAAAAATCCCAGAAGGCAGAGTAAGATGCAAATCAGAAGAGCTTGAAACATTTTGTAGCTAAGAAAAGTGGACTATTCATTTGGTATTCTTGCTTTTTTTTTTTTTTTTTTCTTTTTTGGTACCACAACAGTAATTGTAAAAACTCAAGGAGCTGCAACAGAGAAGAAAAGCCCCAAGTTTGTTCTGAAACCTTTTCACATGCTCCACACAGTCCTCTTTCAAAAAGTGTAACTCACAATCCAGTGTAGTATCTTGAACACCTAGTTTACTCCTTGATGATGGTAGACTTGTCTATATTTGAACTAAAACAGATGTACCTGTGATAATCATTGTTTCCATTTTGACATGTTGCAGGGGAGTTCCAACTAAATAATGCTATCTAACTTACTAGATTAAATTATTCACATCTCTCTCTCTCTCTGTCTCTTTTTTTTTTTTCTTCCCTTTTTTCCCCTTGTTTTCAAGTTTTGGGTGTTTTTGCATTAAGAACTTGAGACAAGCTGCTTGATAAAGTACATTAACATCTTCTTGATACAAATGAAACTCCATAAATAACCTCTTAGGTTTGCTATTTCTGAGTAGAAGTATAACCAAGGTCCAACAAAATTACATACTGAATGCACTGATCCTTTCAAATTTAAGACTACTACTACCACCACCTATGATGATATTATTATCATCATCATCATAATTATAATATTTATAATTATTATCATTATCATTATTATTATTACTTTAACAATATGTGGATATTTAGATCATGACATTTTAACTCTTGCTGGAAAATACACTTCTAACGGTTAGGATTCATTGTTCTGCTCTCTGTGCACAGTGACCTTCAAGTGAAAAATATTCCCAAGAACTTAGCCTTAAAAAAAATAAATAAGTAAATAAAAGGGAAGGAAAACAGACACTCTAATGAGAAAAATCAAGATAGATTTTTCACCAGAACTCTTTCTTTTGGCCTCAGAGATCTTTCCCTTCTACTTCTGAGTAGAAGCATAACCAAGGTCCAATAAAATTGCATACTGAACGCATTGATCCTTTCAAATTTACTACTACTGCTGTTACTAATAATAATAATAATTATTATTATTATTATTACTATTATTATTATTATTATTACTTTAACAATATGTGGATATTTAGATCCTGACATTTTTACCCTGGCTAGAAAATACACTTGTAATAGTAATGGTTAGGATTCATTGTTCTGGTCTCTCTGCACAGTGACCTTCAAGTGAAAAATATTCCCAAGAA
>WBNM01006953.1:2292-35951 GCA_013399055.1 Ramphastos sulfuratus
GAAGGAAATTAAATTCCAGAGCCATGCTAGTACCAAATATGCCAGCATATATATTTCAGAGGAAGGAAACTCAACTCCAGAGCCATGCTACTACCAAATATGCCAGCATATATATTTCAGTGGAAGGAAATTAAACTCCAGAGCCATGCTACTACCAAATATGCCAGCATATATATTTTAGTGGAAGGAAATTAAATTCCAGAGCCATGCTAGTACCAAATATGGCAGCATATATATATTTTAGTGAAAGGAAATTAAATTCCAGAGCCATGCTAGTACGAAATATGGCAGCATATATATATTTCAGTAGAAGGAAATTAAATTCCAGAGCCATGCTAGTATCAAATATGCCAGCATATATATATTTCATGGAAGGAAATTAAACTCCAGAGCCATGCTAGTACCAAATATGGCAGCATATATACTTTAGTGGAAGGAAAATCAGTGTTTGAATGACAATGTGACTGACATCAGTAAATGTAGTATTGAAGAAGAATGATCAATGCCAAGAAACAGATCTGTGAAAGAAAAGAAAGCAAGTACTCAGTGAAGAAACAAAAAACAGGCTCCTGGGAGGATGTAAATCTCCTGCATGAGTTATGTCAGTTTATGCTGCCTGGAAATCTGTCCCTACAAGTACATCTCTGAAAATTCTGGCTGAGCTGAAGCACCATTCAAACCTAAGGGAAGAAATAAAGTGTGTGGCAAATGCTTCATTTACCTCAACTCCAGCTGCTGATTTTGCTTGAAAACAAATGCCAAAGATTTGAGAGCACTTTAGAGGGAGAAACCCCCTGGTAGTGTGCACAGTAGCATCAGAATGTATTGGAAAGAGCATGGATGTGATTAATGCTCCAAAGCCATAGCTGGTGGCACAGGAGGGCACAAAAAAAGCAGCTTAGAAAACAGCTGTTTTGTCACTCAGCACCTCAGAACATGTTTGCTGAGGGTAAGGATAGCCAGAGGAACTGTGCTTCTACTGAAGGTGAATTATCACAGCTCATCCAAACCCAAAGAACAGCAGCAGCATCTTTCATAGGAACTAGTCTGCCAGCTGTGCTCTCCAAAGAACCAAGTCACGGCAGGAAATCATATTCCTGTGCAAGAGCTGGGAGTACTGCTGGGAATCCTGATCCTGAAACTAACACCCAGGGAACCTTGGCTGCAGGGAGCCAGAGTATAATCTCTACCTAAGAGGTTATTGACATCAGCAGGAGCTGCTGGGTGTGCAGCACTTCTAAAAGTCTGTCTGCTCACACTGTGGGAGCCTAATTACAGATGTTCATGTGTTTCAGGCTCTAACCATAGCTGTATGAACACAAGGAGAAGGCCACATGCATTGAACAGCCAAACATTAAGATACAGCCTCTCTAAAGGCAAAATCATAGAATCATAGCATAGTAAGGTTGGAAGGGACCTCAAAGATCATCTAGTTTCAACCCCCTGCCATAGGCAGGGACACCTCCCACTAGTACAGGTCACTCAAGGCCTCCTCCAATCTGGCCTTGAACACCTCCAGGGAGGGAGCAGCCACAACCTCCCTGGGCAACCTGTGCCAGTGTCTCACCACCCTCACTGCAAACAACTTCCTCCTAACATCCACTTTCAATCTCCCCTCTGCCACTTCAAACCCATTGCCCCTTGTCCTGGCATTGCAAGACCTTGTCAATAGTCCCTCCCCAGCCTTCCTGGAGCCCCCTTCGGATCCTGCAAGGCCACTCCAAGGTCTCCTGGAAGCCTTCTCTTCTCCAGGCTGCAGAGCCCCAACTCTCTCAGCCTGTCCTCACAGCAGAGCTGCTGCAGCCCTCTCAGCATCTTGGTGGCCTCCTCTGGACTGGCTCCAACACTTCCATGTCCTTCCTGTGCTGGGGGCTCCAGAACTGCACACAGGACTGCAGGTGGGGTCTGAGGAGAGCAGAGCAAAGGGGCAGAATCCCCTCCCTTGCCCTGCTGCCCACACTGCTCTTGCTGCAGCCCAGCACACAGTTGCTGTCTGGGCTGCACTCACACTGCAGGCTCATCTTGAGCTTTTCATCACCCCACACCCCCAGGGCCTTTTCCTCAGGGCTGCTCTCAGCCATTCCCCACCCAGCCTGGAGTTGTGCTTGGGATTGTGCCTACCCAGGTGCAGGACCTTACACCTGGCCTTGTTGAATTTCATGAGGTTGGCCTGGGCACACCTCTGCAGCCTTTCCTGCCCTCTAGCAAGTCGACTGTGCCACACAGCTTGGTGCCATCTGCACACTTGCTGAGGGTGCACTGATTCCTCTGTCCATGGCACTGACAAAGATGTTAAACAGCACTGGTGCCAGCACTGACCCCTGAGGGATGCCACTTGGCACTGGTCTCCAGGTGGACATTGTGCCCTTGCTCACCACTCTCTGTGTGCCACCATCCAGCCAATTCCTTACCCAGCAGTGCTCCACCCATCCAGTCCATGTTTTTTTCCAGCTTGGTGACCAGGATGTCATGTGGGACAGAGTCAAATGCCTTACTCAGGTCCAGGTAGATGACATCAGTTGCCCTTCCCTTGTCCACCGTTGATGCGACTTCATCATAAAAGGCCACTAAAATGTTGGAAAACTCTGCACACAACCCCAAATAGTAACAGTAGAGATTAATTAAAACTTAGAAATCACAGCCTCTCCCTCCAGCAATGAGTGCTGCAAGAATCCCTGGGAAGCTAACCTTGTCTTTGAGAACAACCACTGTTTTTCTCTAAATAGCTGTGGAAGAAGGTCCCTAGGACAGCCTGAGATGTTTCATTCTTAGTCCCAGCAGTCCTGGCAGCTTGCTTCATCTGGCTTACTGCTCCTAGCCTTTCCTGACTGGAGCTTTCATCACTCTAAGCTCTATTAAAACATACCAATTCTTATGAGCATCTGAAAGCAATAGTTTTGTAACCAAGTAACTGCAAACAAGGTGTAAAGGTGAAGGAGGCTGAGGCACAGATAAGTCTTGCAGGCAGACACCATCCCTCCAGCAAGGCACAAATTCCTGCCTCAGATGCTTTCTATCTGGCACTGCAGAGGAAGCAGAAACACTGAATTTCACCTATGAAGAACAGGCAGAAGAAAGCTAATTCACTCGAGTTCTTGCTTTTACAGCAGGACACTCCAAGTTTGGTAATGTTTTCAGGTAGTTTTGAGTTGCTGAAGAGCTCCTGCAGAAAGGTGTGATGGGTTTGGGAGTTCCCTGCCCCCCCCACACTTTGTAAAATCACCCAGACCTGACTCAGTGGGCTGGAAGTTAGAGACTGAAGCTCTATTTACAGCTCAGCACAATGTACAAGCAGAGATATACACAATAGACAGGAATATTTACAGAAATATACAAGGTAAAGGTAATACAGAAACACAACTCCCCTCCCGGAAATCAGAGACCCCAGGAGGGGCTCCCAACCACCCTTCCACCTTCTTCCCACCCCTCTACCTTACCCCAGGGTCTGCCTTATGTGCAAGGTGAGTTTGGAGGATCAGCCAGGGGGGTTAGAAGCAGAGTGGTTAGTGAGGTTACTCAGCAGAGAGGAGAAGGCAAGAAGCAAGGGAGACCAAGAGACACTGTCTTATCTATGTTTGTGTTCTTATACCTCTCAGCAAGCCTATGAGTGAAGTAGACATCACCATTGTTTGCTTTTCACAGCCTATAATCTAATTTTATCCATTAAAATACTCCAATTAGCCTCAAACCAGCACGAAAGGTGTGTTAGAGACTCTAGCCTGTTCACAGTGAGATTTTGGAAAACATTTCCAGTCCCCTTTCTTGGAAATCTGTGTCTGCCCCTGAGCGTGCCAGGTCATGATGTGATGGCAACACAGAGCCTCAAGAACTGGAATCTCTGAGGCCTGATGAATGAGGAGTCTGTGCCACTGAGCTGGTTGGTGCTTTATGGATGCACACAGCAGTGGTACTTTCCCTCTCCCACCCATGCCTTTTTGACTTCATTAAAAGTTATGTCCTGGGCTTGTGTTGCACACTTGTTTGAATCTCTGGTGCTTCACAGGGATACAAATCATGTGCAAAACTGTTGTGGGTTTAAAGAGCCAACAGAGTGAAGCTCTCAAACGAATTGGAGAAAAAAACAGAATTATATTTGGAGAAAGAGTTACAGATAGAAATTACAAAGCAGATACAGAATCCATAAGTGAACCCCCTGAATTTTCCCCCACCCCAAAACTAAATCTATCATCCCCAGTGCTCCAATCCTCCTCCCCCATGCCTCTGCCATCCAAGAGGCCTAAGCACAGCCTCTGGAGGCCCCAAACCAGGCCTATCCTTACATGTTTGTCCTGATAACGCAGCTCCTGCCCGATGCAAGACTGGAGGGGGAGGAAAGGAGAACAAGCTGGCCTTGCCCTGAGCTTATGAAGAGATAGCACAATTGTGGGATTGAATAACAATCTTCAAATCCCTAGAGGACTTTTTTAACCCTATAGTTCCCAACCTGGGTCAAAAACTCACCCCATGGGTTCCTAACATTCAGGTGATTTTACAGAACTAGAGTTTAGATTCTGTTTTGGCTACTTGAGGGAGGAAGAACTCTTCCTCCTGCATACAAAAAAGTAAAGTTTCAGTAGACAGGAAATCATTGCTGGTTCACAGCTCACAGCTACACATTTGTTTAGCAATAAATCACTTCTGGGCCTTCAAGACTTAGACTGGATGTTAGGAGGAAGTTGTTTGCAGTGAGGGGGTGAGACACTGGCACAGGTTGCCCAGGGAGGGTGTGGCTGCTCCCTCCCTGGAGGGGTTCAAGGCCAGGGTGGAGGAGGCCTTGAGTGACCTGTGCTAGTGGGAGATGTCCCTGCCTGTGGCAGGGGGTTGGAACTAGATAATCCTTGAGGTCTCCTTCCAACCCTACCATTCTATGATTCTAAGAAAACACTTAGCTCATGTTTCAGCACCACCCCACCCACAAACCCAAAAAATGTCAGAGTTGCTACCAATACAAGGTACAAATAAATGGGCACAGTTCTGCAACACATTAAACCCTTTGCTTTTGATTTGTTGTGACTCCTTCAGAAAGCACCTCAAGATGTTATCTCCATCCATAGTCCAGGTGAATCTATGTCCTGAATATATATGTATATATGCACAGTAGTTTCAGTCATCCACTAATATTTAGACTCACAGCATGCTTCTTTGTCTTAGCTTTGCAGAAATACTGCTTTCCTGTTACCTAGAAACTTTTGACTCAGTTGTTCTAAACTTACTAAGAATTCTCTGCTCTAACAATAAGAAAATATCTGTATGTCACTGGTTCTGTTAATTCTAATGATTGGTCCTAGGCTGTTCCTCCCCTTCCTTTAGGAATGGTACCTTCCAGTCTCTCCATGTGCATGAAAAGTGACAAGCATGGGTCCCCATATTTCTACTTATTGGGCCACCCTAAAGACACGGTTTGTAAACTCTGCATGTATATTATCTTTTCTCTAATATGCTTTTGTTTCTCACAACTGTTCATAGAATCTTTTTCCAGCTCTTTCTTGTGTGCTAGCTCACTTAATAACTTCTACAGTGGTCAACTTGTCTTTTGTAACTGATTATCTGAGATGTCAAAGCAGCTATGCACTTTACAAATGTCTTTTAATATCCCAGGTAACTGCTTTTTTTTTTTTTTTTTTTTCCTGTTATTACTGCTGCTAGTGCTGGAAACACAGCCATAGGTCTGTTATAAATGTGACCAACAAAATATCTTCTGAATGTGACTTTTCTGTTAGAGAAACACACACTTTGTGAAAAACCAAAGCCATAATTTCCCTCCCTTCCTCATGGCAGTTGGCTTGCAAAAATATTAGTAATGAGAAGGTGAAAGTTAGATGCTGATCTCAGACAATATTTATAGGCAGCCTCTTGAAGAAAGAACTAATGCAGAATTGAAGACTTTTGGAACAGGCTGTAAGGCAATATTTTTTTAAACCCAGAGGCTGCACTGAATCTACACATAGTACTTTGCACTTGATTCAAGCTGCTTTCTTCATAAATCAGACCCCACTGCACAAATTGTCCAGATACATAAAATTTGTAATAGAGAGTCATGGCCCAGAAATGATACCTGGAAAACAAAAGAAAACTTCTCCCTGTGTTTTAGGGTTGTCTGTTTTTCTGGATTGCTGTCATCAAAGAAAACACAGAAGTCTACATTGTGTTGATTTTGCACCATGCAGTGTGCAGTGCTAACATTACAAGGCCAGTCTCACACTGTGGAGGGAGACAGCTTGGAAATACAAAGGGATTTAAACCCTCCTGGCCTTTGAACTTCAAGCAGATTGCCCAGTGGGACACCCACAGAATCCCTGCCCTCAGCACCCAGGCAATGCACTGTGCAAAAGTTATGAGTCCTGTCCGTGTAATCTAATCACAGCTGCTTGCATGCATTTCCCATTACAGCTTATTTATGCCTTTTTTTGAACACTATGATAGAATCATAGAATGGTAAGGTTGGAAGGAGACCTCAAGGATCATCTAGTTCCAAGCCCCTGCCATAGGCAGGGACACCTCCCACTAGCACAGCTCACTCAAGGCCTCATCCAACCAGGCCTTGAACACCTCCAGGGAGGGAGCAGCCACAACCTCCCTGGGCAACCTGTGCCAGTACCTTACCACCCTCACTGCAAAGAATTTTGGCAAGGGAGGGCATTCTGCCCCTTTACTCTGCTCTCGTCAGACCCNTGTCCCTATATTTCCTAGTGCAGAGCTAGGCACACATAGAACTCCCCTGAGGATTGTACCCTTGTAGTTCAAGTATGTGTTGCCACTTCTAGCAGCAAAGAAATCCCAACATGGTGTAGAAAACCAAACTGCACCATTCCTTGCAGTCATTTTCACCTTCTGTTTGTTCATCACTAAAAGCAGTTAATGATTTTAAAGGTCCAGGCTGATGTCAGGGCCATTTTTCAAGTCCCACTCGTAAAGTATAGGAAGCTCAGCAAACTGCAGTTCCACCACAGGCATTAGATATTTCTAAACACAACTTTCTGTGCATTAGCTTTGTGGGTTTTTTTTTTTTCCTCCTGCAGCATAACAGACACAGGAAATAAGTTTTGGGTTGTTTTTTTTTTCATGAAAGAAGTAGATATGTAAATCCTTTATAAATACAGCTAAAGTTAGTTTTGCACAGTCACTTATCTGTGAATGCTTCTGATTATTTACTTGGCAGGAAGTATTAAGACAGATTTTTTTTTTCTCTCTCTCTCTCTGTGTAAAATCTATCCAGAAAATCAAAAGCAATTTAGTTTGGGTCAGGAGCTTGCTTGATTAAAAAAAAAACCCCAATGTGAGGTGAAGTAAAAATGTGTTGTAAAATGTTTCCATTTCAGGTGTTTTTAATGGAGGGGGTTTAGAGGGAAAAGATTTTCCTAAAGAAAATCCAAACCAATGCCTCTTTTGCAGTGGATCTTTTTCCAACCACCACCATTTTGGCTGTGTTACTGTTCTTAAAACACTGCCCAAGGATGTCAGTCAAATTTTCTGATGTAGAAGAGATGTATTGACCATTTTAGCATGCTTTAGGAGAGGCCCCTACCCATAATATCAAAGTGCAGGCTGTTATGAGTCAGCATTTTCCCCCCCCCCCCCTCCCCCCCTTCAGGAATTGTTCCATTTTGTATAGGCATCTAGGGAAGAGGAACAGCAGCTACATGGGTACCCTCTCCCACTTAGCTGGAGAAAGAAAAGTGTTTTACTTAAACTCCCTTATAATGTACTGTGTGCAGTTCTGGAGCCCCCAGCACAGGAAGGACATGGAACTGTTGGAGCGGGTCCAGAGGAGGTCACGAAGATGCTCAGAGGGCTGCAGCAGCTCTGCTGTGAGGACAGGCTGAGAGAGTTGGGGCTCTGCAGCCTGGAGAAGAGAAGGCTTCCAGGAGACCTTAGAGTAGCCTTCCAGTATCTGAAGGGGGCTACAGGAAGGCTGGGGAGGGACTATTGACAAGGTCTTGCAATGCCAGGACAAGGGGCAATGGGTTTGAACTGGCAGAGGGGAGATTGAAACTGGATGTTAGGAAGATCTTTGCAGTGAGGGTGGTGAGGCACTGGCACAGGTTGCCCAGGGAGGTTGTGGCTGCTCCCTCCTTGGAGGTGTTGAAGGCCAGGTTGGAGGAGGCCTTGAGTGACCTGTACTAGTGGGAGGTGTCCCTGCCTGTGGCAGGGGGTTGGAACTAGATGATCCTTGAGGTCCCTTCCAACCTTACCATTCTATGATTCTATGACTCTATGATTCTATAAGTTTTGTCACACAGATAAATGTTTGTCATTTAAAGCAAAGCCTGGAGTCTATATCTGTGTCTAAATGTGTGCATCCTCAGGAAGTGCCCAGGATGCCTCTATACACAGGAGGATGGAAATGAGAGGGATTCATGCTGTTTCCACTAGAGTCCAATGACAGGACCAGAGACAGTGGGCACAAAGTGAAACACAGGAGATTCTCTCCAGACTTCAGGAACACTTCTTTACTGTGTCCAAGCATTGGCAGAGGGTGCCTAGAGAGCTTGTGTCATCCCTATCCTTAGGGATATTCAAAAGCCATCTGATGCCATCCCAGGCAACTTACTCCAGATTACCCTGCTTCAGTAGGTCCCTGAGTTCCAACTGAGTTCTTGGCAACCTGATCCAGGTGCACTTGTGTCAGCAGGAGGCTTGGACTAGATGATCTCAAAAGGTCCCTTCCAACCTTAATCATCCTGTAATACATCTCACTCAAAGTTAGGCAGAGAACAGGAGAGAAGAAGCTGCTAGAAGGTTGTTCTGAAAGTATATCCAGATGAAGGGTGGTGAATGGCTGAGAGCAGCCCTGAGGAACAGGCCCTGGGGGTCTGGGGTGATGAAAAGCTCCAGATGAGGCTGCAGTGTGAGTGCAGCCCAGACAGCAACTGTGTGCTGGGCTGCAGCAAGAGCAGTGTGGGCAGCAGGGCAAGGGAGGGGATTCTGCCCCTTTGCTCTGCTCTCCTCAGACCCCACCTGGAGTCCTGTGTGCAGTTCTGGAGCCCCCAGCACAGGAAGGA
Organism: Ramphastos sulfuratus; assembly: GCA_013399055.1. Taxonomy (NCBI): domain Eukaryota; kingdom Metazoa; phylum Chordata; class Aves; order Piciformes; family Ramphastidae; genus Ramphastos; species Ramphastos sulfuratus. The sequence goes on from WBNM01006953.1 coordinate 11,295, forward strand.
CATGGAACTGTTGGAGTGGGTCCAGAGGAGGCCACGAAGATGCTGAGAGGGCTGCAGCAGCTCTGCTATGAGGACAGGCTGAGAGAGTTGGGGCTCTGCAGCCTGGAGAAGAGAAGGCTTCCAGGAGACCTTAGAGTAGCCTTCCAGTATCTGAAGGGGGCTACAAGAAGGCTGGGGAGGGACTATTGACAAGGTCTTGCAATGCCAGGACAAGGGGCAATGGGTTTGAACTGGCAGAGGGGAGATTGAAACTGGATGTTAGGAGGAAGTTCTTTGCAGTGAGGGTGGTGAGGCACTGGCACAGGTTGCCCAGGGAGGTTGTGGCTGCTCCCTCCCTGGAGGGGTTGAAGGCCAGGTTGGATGAGGCCTTGAGTGACCTGTGCTAGTGGGAGGTGTCCCTGCCTATGGCAGGGGGTTGGAACTAGATGATCCTTGAGGTCCCTTCCAACCTTACCATGCTGTGATTCTAAGGGGTACATGCCTGTGCTTTCTTGCACCGTGGACTCGATAGTCCTTACTAATGACCACTACTTTGATGTTTACAAAAACAGATTGGGAGCTAATACTGTGTTTTAATTGTTTGAACCAAGCTGAATTCTTCAGAAACCTCCAATCAGCTGCAAACTGCTTTTCTCTAATTCTTTAACTCTCTTAATATGTCTGAAGCTTTTATGTTTGTCTAATCAATGGCTAACACATCTTGGCCTCTCCTACTTGTTCAGAGTACTGATCAGGTAACCCAGTTCATCCTATTTTTAATGCCCACTTTGTAAATCTCTAGAGCTGAGGCTGGGTGTTATTTGAAAGTCAAAGTGCCCCATATATCATTCACCTGATGTGAGTGCAAAAAATCAATAGTCATTTTGGAAAAGTGTCCTTTCCTTCTGTGACCACCTTGGTGGAACTGCAAACATTCATTTGTATTCCTGCTGCATTTCCAATGCCACCTTCTTTTTTTTTTTCTGGCAATACCAACTTCATTTCAGCAACCCATGGTGTGTAAAAAAAAGAAAAACAAAACAAACAAACAAAAAAAAACCCCTAACTAAATGAATCAATATATTTGTTAATAAAATGGGCCTAAGACCATCAGGCACTTTGAATACAGGCTCCCAAAAGTTTCAGATTAATCATAGAATCATANGTTTGAATATAGGCTCCCAAAAGTTTCAGATGTCTTACTGCTTTGTAGGTTAATCATAGAATCATAGAATGGTAAGGTTGGAAGGGACCTCAAAGATCATCTAGTTCCAACCCCATGCCATAGGCAGGGACACCTCCCACTAGTGGGAAAACCAATTTGAGGCCAAAACTGAGTATTCAAATTAGCATTAAAAACATGTCTTTAGTATTTAATAAATATGTAGCAGCTGGCAGGAAAGTGGAACATCCTCCTGTTAAATAACAGTGGCTGTGTATGGATGTGGGGGTTGTAGAGTTATTTCTGTCTTACAGCAAATTTCTGTTTTAAAAGATATGTAGACCTTTTGCATAGGTATCCCTTGAAAGAGAAACCAGCTTTGAAAGCAGAGGAATATATGGTAAGACATTTTCAGGTGCTTACCAACATTTTGAGCTTCCAGGAAAAGGAGAACTCTTCCTTGCTTGAGTCCTTTCCATAGCCACAGAATCATAGAATGGTAAAGTAGGACGGGACCTCAAGGATCATCTAGTTCTACCCCCCTGCCATAGGCAGGGACACCTCCCACTAGTACAGGTCACTCAAGGCCTCCTCCAACCTGGCTGTGAACATCTCCAGGGAGGGAGCAGCCACAACCTCCCTGGGCAACCTGTGCCAGTGCCTCACCACCCTCACTGCAAACAACTTCCTCCTAACATCCAGTCTAAATCTCCCCTCTGCCAGTTTAAACCCATTGCCCCTTGTCCTGTCATAAGGACTTCCATGGCTTAGCTCCTAGTCTCCTAAAACTGGTTTCAAATAGAATCATTAGGTTGGACAAGAGCCTTAAGATGGAGTCCATTGGTTAACCCAGCACTGCCGAGTGCACCACTAAACCACATTGTAAGCACCCTGCACAGATGACAACTCAACCCCTCCCCAAGGCAGCCTGCTGCAACAAGTAACAGTTTGTCCAGCAGTGTTTTCTACATTTCCCCAGGGAGGGCAGAGCCTGGTGCTTACATTTTCAGCAAGCAGTGGTCTGGAGATGTTGAACTTCATACTCTTTAGAAGCACCCAGAACTATTCTATGTCATCCTCCAGATTCACAGGAACACTTTACCTTTGTATCTCCTGACAGACTCCATCTCTCTCAGCTGAACTTGGCTTTGAACTCATTTACATCCTCTTTTAATTGATCTATAGTTACCCAGGTGTAAAAACCTGACTTTTAAACTTGCTTGAAAGAATCCATAACCAGCTACCAGCTCTTTTAGGGACAAAAGCACAGATATGAAAGCAAAACCTGATACAAAAGTACAAGAAGCAATGAAGCTGTATCAGAAGGGCCTTGCCAGCAGCCTGTTGCTGTGATACCCAAGAATAAATTCATCTAATGGTCCCTCTTACAGCACCCATTGCTGGCATCTGAAGTCTGATGAGTCTAAATGGTCACATAGAGAATGACATCAAATCCTCTTATCCCAACAGTCAGAGAGGAGGAGGCAAGCTTTGTCCATAAAGGATCTTGCAGATGCTTCTGCCTGTGCCCTTCTCACTCTGCCATCCCATGCTACAATTCCCACCTGATGCTTTGTGGCCTCTGTCAGATTTCTTACAGCCCGTTACACCTAGCTTGGGGGGGAGGAAAAGAGGCAACTAAATGAACAAGATCAAGGAGCATGCTATCTTTTGGAGCAATACAGCCTCCAAGAATTTCAAACCTCTGGGGTTTCTAACAAGATGTAGTTTATTTCCTCTTTAGAAATATCACAAATTGCACTTCATTTCCCTGTGCACTTTCATCTCAACATACAGTTTTCAGAGAATTGCCTCAGCATCCAAAGGCCTGCAGTATGAGCATGCAGCCCNCAGCCCCAACAGGAAGCATGGTCCTAGGGTCAGTTCTGCACCTTCAGTGCCCAGCAGCCTCCAATCTGGAAAGAGACTAAACTAATTCTGCAGCCTCTACCCTAAGCAGGATGTGAATATTTCTTAGTGATCTTTGTAAATAAGGATATGTTCAAAACAATTTACCCTGCTAAGATCTTAAGTAAGGACCAGCAACACTCAACACCTGCCAGAAACAACTTAGAATCATAAAATGGTAAGGTTGGAAGGGACCTCAAAGATCATCTAGTTCCAACCCCCTGCCATAGGCAGGGACACCTCCCACTAGTACAGCTCACTCAAGGCCTCCTCCAACCTGGTCTTGAACACCTCCAGAGACAAGCAGACACAACCTAGAGGTTGTGGATCCACAAATTCCTAGAGGCATTTCAGATACTGTCAAAATGCTCTGAATTCCTCACTTTTGTATATTATCTACATCCCTTTAATAGCTATTTATTGATGAGACAGGATATGATGCCCTCCCTTACTGCCCACTTTAGCTGTGACAGTTAATAATTTGAAGTTTAATGAAGTGTGTTATACCCAACTCTCAAATTATTCAGTCTCTGCAGAGTGTCTTTCATTAATACCACACGTTCTATTAGCATATTTATGACCACTTTTTATGACTTAATGTGGCTTAATTCTATTAATAAATGCTAATATTAAAGTCATTATGTTCTTTAATTACACAGTAACTCGCAGTGTAGATTTTCCAGCACCAACATGGCTCTGGAAGAGACCTTCCAAGGTTTCTGAAGTTTCTATTTTGCTGCCTGACCACAAAGGAGGAAACAAAATCTTCTTTGCTGAGGGAATGAGTAACTCTGACCTGATAGATCCATGAGATGCTCAGGACTTCCTAAAGAGTACCAAACCACCTGAAGGGCTCAGTAAATGATAATGCATGATTAGGACAACATCACTCAAAACCAGCACTTAGGCTGTCCATAGGCTTAACACTGACACAGCAGTAAGGAGCTTGCTGCAGAGGATAAAAACACTGCACAGGCTGCAATTTCTTGTCACACATTCACAGTGTTAGTGAGTGATCCTGCAACAGTTATAGAATCATAGAATGGTAAGGTTGGAAGGGACCTCAAGGATCATCTAGTTCCAACCCCCTGCCATAGGCAGGGACACCTCCCACCAGTACAGCTCACTCAAGGCCTCGTTCAAACTGGCCTTGAACACCTCCAGGGAGGGAGCAGCCTGCAGACAGATTAACTTGATTCAAGGAAAAATCAAATTTACCAAGTTCTCTCAGGTTACTGATCATGACCACTGGTTTAAATATCTAATAGATAGGACTGTTTACTAGACCTGTACCTACTGAACAAGCTAAAATGAGTGATAAACTGTGTACTCATAATCACCTGGCCCTAAAATTCACAGCTAGAAGACTAATAGGGTAAATTGATTTACTAATTAATTTACTTGTTTCAGATCTGAAATGTAAGGGTGGATCTTGATTATTTTTTACCTTTCCCACCCTGCACTTGAAGTGGGTTTTTTTTTTTTTCTTTGCATAGAAAATTTGCCTTTTATTGTTCTTGCTGTTGTAAGGGGAGTGTTAAAATTACCTTGGATTTGTAAGATGTGACTGATGTGACATACTAGTGGGAGGTGTCCCTGCCTATGGCAGGGGGTTGGAACTAGATGATCCTTGAGGCCCCTTCCAACCTTACCATTCTATGATTCCATGTTTGAGAGAGCCAAATGATGTAGAGCTTAGGCATTATTACAGAATCACAACAAGTTGCTTATGGATGTGATTTCTATTTAATGAGTCAACAACAGCAGGGCAAGCAGAGGAGGGCTAAATCATAGAATCATAGAATGGTAAGGTTGGGAGGGACCTCAAGGATTATCTAGTTCCAACCCCCTGCCATAGGCAGGGACACCTCCCACTAGCACAGCTCACTCAAGGCCTCCTCCAGCCTGGCCTTCAACATCTCCTTGCTCCAGGGAGGGAGCAGCCACAATCTCCCTGGGCAACCTGTGCCAGTGTCTCACCACCCTCACTGCAAACAACTTCCTCCTGACATCCAGTCTAAATCTCCCCTCTGCCAGTTCAAACCCATTGCCCCTTGTCCTGTCATTACAAGACCTTGTCAATAGTCCCTCCCCAGCCTTCCTGTAGGCCCCCTTCAGATCCTGGAAGGCTACTCTAAGGTCTCCTGGAAGCCTTCTCTTCTCCAGGCTGCAGAGCCCCAACTCTTGTAGCCTGTCCTCACAGCAGAGCTGCTGCAGTCCTCTGAGCATCTTTGTGGCCTCCTCTAGACCCGCTCCAACAGTTCAATGTTCTTCAAATCAGCACCCCAAGATCATCCAAACCCTGGAGACAACCCAGTCCACCTGCTCTCCAGAGCAGAAACTCTTAAGTGCCTCTAAATTCCTTAGTTATCTCCTGTATTAGCCTGAGAGGTCTCAGGGCACTTACTTGCAGGTACCTGGGCTGATATGGGGCAATGGATGTCAATCCTGTGTCCATCCACTCAGCTTTAATCCACAGCCTCCAAAAGGGATTCCCAGAAAGAGCTCCCCAACATTCAACAGAACAATCATTGATTTGCACAGGTCTTCTGAGACACCTCTCTCTGACTCTGTAAGGCAATTAAACCATTTTCTCAATTGATTAGGCCAATCAAATACTGGTAAATCAGTGTCATAATTAAACAACTAACTCAGGGAAAGGGATTCACTGAGGGTGCAGCAAGCACTGTGTAGGATCAGAAACATTGCAGAATAAGAACTGGAGCTCCCCAAGTCAGATCAATCACTTCCCACATTTCTTTGTTCATCACATTTAAAGAATGCATTACACAAATAATTGAAAAGTCCTTTCATCCATTGTGCTCCCTGAAGATTAAAGCCAGCACAAATCAGTGTGTATGGCTTTCTTGTTTCCAGAAAACATTCAGCATTTTTCTAAAGGGTATTTTAATGTTTTTCCCTTGCAATATGCATTTTGCCCTCTCTGCCCCAAGTTTAAATTGTCCTTTTCTCTCCGTTCCCTTAGCTCCAAAGACAAGCAATATCATCTCCTGAGCTTCTGCAGATTTGGTCCTCCAAGCATAGCAAACAATTTGCTCTTTCTGAAGTGTATTTCAATAATTCTCACACCAGCACTCACTGAACATGAAAGCAATTTTTCTGACAAACCTTCATGCAGAGTACAGCGGTGGCAGTGAAAGTGAATTTCACCTGAGATGAGATTCTTCAAAGTCTCATCTGATGGCCTTTGTGAGGACTCTGTGAGCACACCTGCCATTTAATAGCTAGGTAAAGTATGTAGTGGAAGGTGGATGTAATGAAGCCAAATGAGCTGAGTTGTTGCTTATCAGCAATGCTTCATGATCTGAAAAGCAGGGCAACAGAGCATCAATGGCACTCTTCTTGCTGACATCTACAGAAGCCATGCCATGCCATGCCATGTCATGTGTGATGGTTTGGGAGTTCCCTGCCGCCCCACACTTTGTAAAATCCCCCAGGCTAGACTCAGCCAGGCTCGAAGGTAAGGACTGAAGCTCTATTTACAGCTGAGCACAATTTACAAGCAGATATTTACACAATAGACAGGAATAGTTACAGATATATACAAGTTAAAGGTAATACAGAAACACAATTCCCCTCCCAGAAATCAGAGTCCCCAGGAGGGGCTCCCAACCACCCTTCCACCTTCTCCCCACCCCTATACCTTACCCCAAGGTTTGCCTTACGTGCAAGGTGAGTTTGGAGGATCAGCCAGGGTGGTTAGTGAGGTTACTCAGCAGAGAGGAGAAGACACATTGGCTCCCAGGGAAAGACCAAGAGACTGTCTTATCTATGTTTTTACTTCTTAAACATCTCAGCAAGCCTATGAGTGAAGCAGACATCACCATTGTTTGCCTTTCAGAGCCTATAATCTAATTTTCTCCATTAAAATATTCCAATTAGCCTCAAACCAGCACACCATGCCATCATGGTAGTAGTTTTACCAATATTAGTCCAGTGACAAAAATAAACGTGCACAAGAACTTTGGTGATAGCCACACTAGACCTGGCCTTGTTTCATACTCCCAGCATCAGTCTTTCTAAACAAATCATTCCACTTTCTGGCAACACAAAGCACAAAATCCAGAAGTAAAAAATGCAGGGAATTGGATTAATTTTTTTTCTTTTCCTGTTTTCATGACTCTGTTAACTCACTCTGATTGCCCTGACCGGACAGCTTCAGCCCCTACAAAAACATATATGCAAAGAAAAAAAAAACAAAAAACAACCCAAATTACTTGAAAGCAAAAAATTTCCACTATTAAGTAAAATTATATTTGCAAGTGACTCTGCCCCCAGCACAGGAAGGANTGCTCCCTCCCTGGAGGTGTTCAAGGCCAGGTTGGACGAGGCCTGGAGTGATCTGTACTAGTGGGAGGTGTCCCTGCCTATGGCAGGGGGTTGGAACTAGATGATCCTTGAGGTCCCTTCCAACCTTACCATTCTATGATCCTATGACAGTCATGGGCATTTCTTTCCAGAGCTATTGGTGTTGGTGGATCTGAACACGGAGAAGTGCAGTGGAAAGGGAGCCATGCAAAATGCAACTTGTCACCAAATACTTGCATAGGAGTAGTGAAGAAATAGCAGGTGCAAGTTCACAGCTGTAAGGTGGAGAGGCTTGTGGAAAGGGTGGCCTCTCCTGTCATATCTGTGTGAGGCTGACAGCTAAAGAGAAAATACCAAATTCCAACCATCAAAACTTAAGAGTATTTTTTATTTGAGGAGATCAAGAGTGCTGCATGTCTGGGTTCTGGAAGTTCCAGAGCGAAAGATTAATGATTCCTTAAATATTCTGAAATATCCCTCCTTAGAGAGCATTAAAGACGAGCTGCAGGACACCAATGCAATCAAGAACATCACAGATATGTCAAGCTACAATGAGAAAGAGGCAAATATGTTCCTGGTGTAACGCTGCCAACATAAGTGGATACTCAGCAGGGGACACTTTGTCCCATTTTCCCTGATAGCAGCATCTGTAAGAACTGTTTGCCACCTTCTGGTGAGATATCATTTCAGACAAAAAAGCACCATGCTTTTTTTATTTAACCAAACACTCTTTGATTCCCTAGGAAAACAATTCTGGGAAGATATGAAAGCAGCAGCTTAGACATTGCAGGAAATATTTCATTCAGGCTTCTGAAAACACTCAAAACTTGAATATCATAGAATCATAGCATAGTAAGGTTAGAAGGGACCTCAAGGATCATCTAGTTCCAACCCCCTGCCATAGGCAGGGACACCTCCTTCTAGTACAGGGCACTCAAGGCCTCGTCCAACCTGGCCTTGAACACCTCCAGGGAGGGAGCAGCCACAACCTCCCTGGGCAACCTGTGCCAGTGCCTCACCACCCTCACTGCAAAGAACTTCCTCCTAACATCCAGTCTAAATCTCCCCTCTGCCAGTTTAAACCCATTGCCCCTTGTCCTGTCATTACAANGCAGAGCAAAGGGGCAGAATCCCCTCCCTTGCCCTGCTGCCCACACTGCTCTTGCTGCAGCCCAGCATTCGGTTGCTGTCTGGGCTGCCTGCATGTGCACACTGCATCTTGGCAGAACAGATCTTGGCAGACCAGATCAGCACAGCAAGACTAGACCTGACAGAAGCTTAGGAGGGCAGTCTGTAAACATAAATAGTGCAGGAAATTATTAAATAAACTTATCAGTAGGGTGAGTGCTTTGCTCTAACTTAGTACCTATAGGATGCTCAGAAAGTAAGACAGGCAGGCATCTCTTCTTTAGCAATAAAGCCAGGTTTCTCTCACTAGTGTTTCAGATGGAAGCCATCACCAAGCAAGGATGCTGGCAGAAGACTAGGATACTAGAGGAGCAATTACACATGAGAGTAGCTCCCTCTTTTCCATCACAATGAGTGTGTGTAAGTTGACACAGCAAAGCAAACAATTCATGGCTGTGGCAGTTCTACTTCAAACAAAACAATCCTTTAGGCAGCAAACTTCTGCTCCTGATGTTTTCTGCTTGTCACTCTTCCTCCAAAATGGCTGCATTCAGCTCCTGCTTGTCCTCCTACACACTCAAGATCTTCTGTCTGTGGTGTCTCTACTCAGTTAGCAGTTTACTCCTTGCCTGGGAGTTCATAGAATCATAGAACGGTAGGGTTGGAAGGGACCTCAAGGATCATCTAGTTACAATCCCCTTCCATAGGCAGGGACACCTCCCACTAGTACAGGTCACTCAAGGCCTCGTTAGGTGATACAGGTCATAGGAGAGTCATTCTTAAACATCTCATAGACAAGTACCATCAACCTGCATGACAGTACCTAGTGGGAACTAAAAGCCACCCAGAAAACACCTTCTAAATTACACTGAATCAAATGCCACCTCAGAGACACAGCACAGTGCTCCTCCCAGCTCATTTATCTTGCCTAGAACAAGGAGATCTTTTTTCTCCCTCCAAGGAAGGGAGGAAGGCATCTGTTAATCTTCAGTGAAATATAGACACCTTTGGGAAACAGTTTCTCCCACTGTGAGATGACTTCCCTTAGGAACAAATTTAAAACTACATCTTTCTTAAATCCCTCCAGCAGTTTGAACTGAAGGTGATCTCCACTTCTTCTCGTGGGCTATTTGGGCATCAGCAGTTGTATTAAACCGATACTGCCTTCAGTTTCCCAGCAGGTGAAAAGAGGGAAAAGTAAAATCCCTGCTCTGACTCTGCTTTAGTCAGTTTGCAAAATGTTTTGAGGTGCTTTGGAGTAACAGATAGTAAAAGTAGGTTATGCTCCCAGTTAACACAGAAACTACAGAAAAAAAAAATTAAAATTTCATTCCAAAAATCTTAATAAGTCTCTCCAAAATGCAACTATAACCTTAGAATAAGCCTAAAGAGAGGTCATTCATTTGGTTGCTCTGCAGAATAAAGCTCTGTTTTTCTTCTGTTTATGTGGTATGGAAAAAGCAATCATTTTAGTGCTGGTTGAACAAGCCCAAATGAGCCTTTATGGCTTGAACACAGCTCTTTCTTTAAAAGGTTTTCTTCTTTTGAGCAACAGATTACTTTAAATTACTGCACTTTAGTAATTTTGATGTTTTCCCATAATGTTCAAAACATTAGAGGAAAGTTGGTCACAATACCCTCACATCAGTGTTCTCCTCACTAGCCAGTGACATACTGCAACAATGACTTGTTGCCATTAACATCTACCAAGGCTGAGGAAGACTTTCTACATAATTACATTTCATTTGAAAGGAAAAAAAACAGATTGGGCTTTGTCTGCCTCAAATTGATGGTGCTTAAACCTTCTAGAGAGGCATTTTGTCAAGCTCTTACTTGCAGGTACTTCATTGCCAGAGTAAGACTGACAGCTTTATTGCAGGGCAGCTTTTGCCTCCAGCCCCTGCAAATACCACCCATGAAGGTGCCTCCCCAGCAAGGGCAGACAACATTTTAAACAAACTGCAGCCAGTGCCTACCTGCAATGACAGGACAAGGGGCAATGGGTTTAAACTGGCAGAGGGAAGATTTAGACTGGATGTTAGGAGGAAGTNACACCATTTGGTGGGTTTTTTTTTCCCCTCCCCTCCAAATAAAAGAATCCTAGAATGGTTTAGGTTGGAAGGGAGCTCAGAGATCATCTACTCCAACTTCCCTGCCATGAGCAACTAGACTCAGCTGCTCAAGGCCTCTTCCAGCCTAGCCTTGAACACCCCCAGGAGAAAGCATCCACAATGGGGAACCTATTCCAGAATCTCACCACCCTTGTACTGAAGAACCTCTTCCTAAGATTCAATCTAAACCTACTCTCCCTCAGCTTCAAAGCCTCTTGTGCTGTCTCCAGACACCCTTAGGAANAGGATATTGGATGCCCTGGTTTATAGTTACCTGCAGTCACACATGGCAGATAGGTTGATTCACTTGTCTTGAAGTAGGTTCTAACCTGCTGTGATTAAACCTGCTTTAGACTAGATGTTAGGAGNAGAAAACAGAAAAGACAAAAGAAAACAGTGTAGAGAGGCAGTGCATTAAGAAAGCAGTTCTCTTGTCTCCAGCAAATAAAACAGCAGGCCACTCACCCCCAGGTCTCCTCCCCTGAGTGTCTCACAAACAGCTGCTTCAGTATTGTCCTTTGTGCTCCAGAGGAGCTGTAAGAAGTGTTTGCCACTGGTTTTGAATGGTGCCCTCCTGGCTGAGAAGCAGCTGATTTGAGCATAGTGGCACATTTTACACAGAGGCAGTGTTGTTACCCAAAAGCATCTTACTGCTCCAGGCCGTTTGATGTTGTCCCTGGTGTGCAGCTGCTATTTCCCAAAGCTGCAAGCTATTGCTGTAGCTTCAGATGCTTTCAGAGCCTTACACAAGACCTGGTAATGGTTTGCTGCTCTTCACTGCCATCTCATTGACAACTGGAAACTAACACTGTGGTTAGGTAAAATGCATTGGTGAGGCACCACCTCTACCCTCTGGAGGCATGATAGTGCCATAAAGAGCATAAGTTTAATTTTCTAAGGCCCAAAGTGGCTTGTTTTGTGCTAGCTCACAGACTTTGCTACTGCATGCAGGCAGCTTCACGCTGCTCAGCAGGGTCCTGGGACAATTTTAGAGAACCCAGCAAAGTGACTTGGGCTCCATGCATGGTCCCTGATTCCAGTGTTAACCAAAATTAAATCCCCAGGCTTTAAGAGCCACAATAGAGTCTGCTCCCCTCTCCCCATCAGGCATAGCCTCTAGCCTCAAGCTGTGCCAGGGCAAGTTTAGGCTGGAGGTGAGGAGTAAGTTCTTCACCAAGAGAGTCATTCCCCACTGGAATGGGCTGCCCGGGGAGGTGGTGGAGTCACCGTCCCTGGAGGTGTTCAAGGCACGTTTGGAAGTGGCACTTGGTGCCATGGTCTAGTCTTGAGGTCTGTGGTGATGGGTTGGACTTGATGATCTTTGAGGTCTCTTCCAACCTTGCTGATACTGTGATACTGTGATAGATCTGTACGAGTAGGGGCAGTGCTGAAGGGCAGAACAAGCCCAGCAAAGTCAGTGCTTTTTGTATGCAGGCTCCTGAGAGCTGATCACTCTGCATGCAGGAGACTTCCTTGCCTTTTTTTCGTGCTCAGGTTCCAAGCAGGGAGCAGATGGTACATTACTCAGCCTTAACTCGAGGTTAAGAAAGTGTGATAGGTTATTTTTTTTTGTGGTTTTTTTTTTTTCAGTTGAGACCCTCAGCCCATTTAGATTCCCAGCTCAAAGTTTATTTGTCTTACAGAGAACTTGTACTTTCTACCCCTCTCAAATGCTAATCCTCTCCACACATATGCTCATTATGCAAAAGCATATGACAAACACCATCTGGGAAAATGAATAGCTCCTCAGCTAACTGTGCTGCACCCTCCCTTTACGTCACCTATCTCAGTATTGTCTCTCCTATTTTTGTCTGCAAGACAGCAATCACTCAATCAAGCTATTAGCTTCAAAGTGCTTTCTCAGGCAGGCAAGCTGCAGATTCCAGGCTGGGCGGTAAAACCCATTCTGGTTTTCTGCATCTTCATGATAATTTGATAGCAGCCCCAGCAGGGAGGACAATAAATAGATCTTTTAAATGACAATTGATACCACCTAGCAATCCTTGTTCCCCCACTCCCAGAAGTCCGAGCTTGTTTTTCAGCTAGAAGGTTACATTTTCTCCACTGTCAAATAGGCAGCTCTTGCCACGAGCTCCACCTCGTTTCCATGGATTCCCAAGACAGTCCTTCATCTCTGACAGATGATTGCTCATGCTGTTCAGAGCCAGGCACTGGTGCTAAATAGGGAATGACATTAGCCGAGTTCGGAGATTTCTCTAACCTCTGTGTAGACGGGTAGGAACAGGAGCCATCATTAGTCATGATGGACTCATTGGCTGCCAGAACATTAATCAAAAGAAATGAGGCTCCTGTATGCAGGAGAAAGGCATGTCAGAAGGTTCTGTTCTGTACCAATGGATTAGAAAAATCATCAGGTTTCAGCAAAGGAGATGTCTGTTTAGCTAAACTAAACAGCATCTGCACAAGCGAACCATATTGTGTTGAGAAGAAGTGACCAGGAGAAGCTCAGAATGCACAGGCAAGAGACTCAGTGGCTGATACTGTGATAGGAAGGCAGAGCTTTGTAAGAACTGCTGGGCTGTAAGCACTGCAATGTTCTATCTGCTTAGAAAAAAATACGAGAGTTCACTGATGACCTAATCTGAGCTACAAATGCTTGTCAATTACTGTGTGCTGGTAAAGACACCTTTAACAGATGAGAGAAAGTCCTTCTCATTTGTCCTCAGAGAGAGTGCTGATACTGCCCAGCTAAGAAATCCATTATATGGCCTTGAAAGACGCAATCTGATTTCTTCAGTACGTGCCTTTAGCCTTTTAACAATGATTTAACACAGATGGGGGAAAGCAGAATCTGTGCAAAAACAGACTGAGGTTTCCAACATTTGCAGTTACCAGCCCCCTGGTTTTGCTTCCCCTTGAGAGGGAGGGTGGAGATTTATTTCTGTTGTCTTCCCCATTGACTTCCTTAGGAGTTTTGCCTCTCCTAAGCCAGAGGAATTTGAGTCTGGTTTGTGATTTGGGTGTTGCTCGGAATGCAGATCACAGCTGCCTGTGTTGCGCACAGACCCCTAACTCTCTTCTCTTTGTCGTTACAACAGACGAACCAAACTCCTGGAGCGCTCCCTCTGCCACCTCCCCAGGTCTGCCGGAAGTAGCTCTTTCCCTCGATGACATAATCTCACCATTATCTTCATCACACATAGCCCCACCCTCTGACCCTTCTCACCAGATAAGCCCAGAGCCAACATGGGATATCAAGAGGGAACACGATGTAAGGAAACCAAAGGAGCTTTCGGTGAATGGTCACAAAAAGAAAAGGTTAGGAGAACAAAGAGAAAGGTCAGCAAGCCCTAAAAAGGTAGACAGGTCAAAGCACGAAGAGGCTTCTTGGAAAGGATATTCAGAAGGCAAAAATAAGACCATTGATGGTGGCAGGCCCACCTCAGAAAGTCAAGTGGTGGGACATGGCGTTCTGATCGAGGCTGGCACAAGAGAACATGCGTGTGCTGAAACCAGTGATGAACAGTTTGGGAGGCTGAGGAAGACGGAAAGCAAGAGAGGAGGATCTCTTAGCAAAAGAGAGGATCACAAATCTACCACTACCAGTGAGAAGAAGTCAGCTGCAGCATCCGACCACGGCAAGCTTGAGACAGGTGCTACCAAGACGTACAGTAGCAACCGCTGCAGCTCGCCTGCAATTGACACGGACCACAGCCAGAGGGACCCTGATGGGAAACCCAACGAGTTCCCCAGAAAGGGCAATCTCCACTCCATTAGCACTCGCAGCACCAACACCACAGTCCGGAAGGCAACGGTCTCCCCAGGGCCATGGAAAATCCCCGGCTCAGACAAGCTACCAAGCGTCCTGAAGTCTGGTACTTCTGCCATGAGCAGATAAGCAAGGGACTGCTGCCCTCCGTCTCGAACCGACACAGGACATTTTCCTTAGTTTTTGTCTCACATTGGTTTGTTTTAATTTATTTTAACTTTCACACATACACACAAAGCATTGAGGAATGAAAACGTTGGTGTGCAATCCCATGACAGCGCGCACAGTATCTGACGAGTTCAAAAGCATTCGGTCAACGCGGAGATTTAAAACCGACCCTAAAGTCCCAGTGCCCATTGTAGGGACTTTGGCAGCTATGGAAGAAACCAAAACAACGAAGGACAGTAGTACATCAGAGAAGGAGAGTGCAGTGTAGCTTTAGCATTTTTTTTTTTTTTTTCCCCCACTGCATGAAGGACTTGGATTCCATTCAAACTTTGTCTGAAGAAACTGGAACAAAGTTAGAGCAATCACAGACTGGAACATCGCCTTAAATAAAACTGCACGGAGCAAAGCTGAAACAGAGAGTGGATCTTTTCCTGGAGCTAAAACGTTGTAAATAAATCGTTCTCGACATATCTAGACAGGGGTTAAAGGGTTTCTTTGAACCATCATTTGGAACTGTACACCCATGACACATCTCCACCGTTAACACTTTGGGATAGTCCATGTGATACCCTGTAGCATAGTTCGCTGGGCGCTACGGGAGGAGTGGGGAATCCAGTGGATTGAGTTTCTGTGATCACATTTTTACTGCCATTTTTGTGAGCAAACCACGTTTCTGTACCTTGGAAAGGAGTTAGGGTGGAGTTGTATTCGCAAAATAGTCTCCAAAGCGATTCGTTACAGGTTCCCCAAAATCCTGCAAGGCAGCACACAAACCGATTGGGCAGGCTCAAAGCCCAGGAGTCTGCAAGGCCCTTGCAATGAAAGGAAGAGTGTGACAGAGAAAAAGCTGCAGTTTCCTTAAGGAAAGGCCTTTTCCTCCTGCAGAAAAGAGAGAGCTTCACTTAGCAACAGTGCTATGTTTCATACTCATCTGCCTTTAGTTAGGACACTCACCTTTCATCCTTCAGTCTGGCAGAGCAGGTGCTTCTCAGGCACATGTTAACAATAATTAGACTGGTTTCTGAAATACACTTGTTGGTGTCCTCATTCAGTAAATTTGATGTATTTCCATTTTTATAATGGTCTCCATTTTATCATTACTTCCCTACCTCCATTTTTTTTTCTTTTTTTCTTTCTTTCTTCCTTGCCTTCTCTTCTTTCATTCTTCCTTGCCTTCTCTTCTTTCATTCTTCCTTGCCTTCTCTTCTTTCATTCTTCCTTGCCTTCTCTTCTTTCATTCTTCCTTGCCTTCTCTTCTTTCATTCTTCCTTGCCTTCTCTTCTTTCATTCTTCCTTGCCTTCTCTTCTTTCATTCTTCCTTGCCTTCTCTTCTTTCATTCTTCCTTGCCTTCTCTTCTTTCATTCTTCCTTGCCTTCTCTTCTTTCATTCTTCCTTGCCTTCTTTCTTCCTTCCTTTCTTTTTTGATTTTTTTTTGGGGGTCTTTTTTTTGCTTGTCTGTTTTGAATTTCAAGCCTTAAGTGCCAGGTAAACATTCCAGTCTGCCTTCACAGGAAATAACTCCAAGTTCAGTCATTACTTTGTTTTACAAAAGGGGTGTGTGGGGGTGTGTGTGTGTGTGTCTGTGTAAGTGTGCATATGCTTATCTGTCTGTCAGAATTCAAACAAAATCCTGGGCAATAATGCATTGGTGATTAAAAAAGAAAAAAAATCATGAAGCTAAGTACTGTCAAAAAATCATATTTAAAAATTAATGTTCTCTAGCAATCTTAGTTCCTCACATGCTCTGCTGACAAATTAGATTGAGATTGGCCTTGTTCCAAGAAATTAGCACATTACTGTATGTCTCAAACATTGCACTGGACTGAGAAATTTATAGGCATGTTTCTTCCTGTCCAATTATTTGAAAAGCCTCAAGTCAAGGATTTTGCAGCTTTCAAACAATTTCTTTCTTTTTCTTTTTTTTTTAAGAGAGAAAAAAAAATCCATTTATAATTTCTAGAAAAGCACAAGCCGATGTAGCTGTTTATAAAACTCTTATTTAATGACACACACAAAATCTTTATCCCCTGAACTAGAATCCAATATAATTTGCCATTAATTTATTGAATCTGATTCTGGACAATGCTTCTGTAGTGTAGATGCACGTCCCAGTATCTTATTTTTCTGTATAAAGAAAGCAAACAACGAAATCTGAAAACAGTTGAGGTTATGCTTGCATAAACTCTAATTTGCACAGTTCACAGCTACTCCTTGTGCAGTAATTGCTTTATGCGGCTGTAATCGATAACCTGTGAAGACAGCACATCATCTAAACCCCATTCCAAATAATATTTCTGTGTAGTGTTAGCTGTGAATTTACCCTGTACAGCTCTATCTCTATAAATATAATTCCATGTATTAATAGTCACAGAAAGGCTGTAAGTGAGCAACTATTTTTATGAAACGCACCACTATGGATAAATTAACTTTTACAGAAATCTTGTTTACTGTATGATATTCTAAACCACTGTCAAATAAAATATATATCCAAAAATCTTTTTTTTTTTTTCAATTGTACATAGTCTGTGTTGATTTTGAGTGACGAGCTTCCATGTTACAGCAAGAAACAATCCTTCACTTGCTTTTGAGTAGAATTAACTAACTGCTGCATTATACGAAAGGAACCACTCTGGTTTGATTTCTCACTCCAGAGAGGGATACAATTTATAAATATAGAATCATAGAGTCATAGAATCGTAGTCATAGAGTCACAGTATCACACAGTATCACAGTATAAGCAAGGTTGGAAGAGATCTCAAAGATCATCAAGTCCAACCCATTGTCATAGAATCATAGAGTCATAAAATCATAGTAATAGAGTCATAGAGTCATAGAATCATAGAGTCTAGAGTCACAGAATCATACAGTCATAGAGTCATAGAATCATAGAGTCATAGTCATAGAATCATAGAGTCATACAGTCATAGAGTCATAGAATCATAGAGTCATAGAGTCTAGAGTCACAGAATCATATAGTCATAGAGTCATAGAATCATAGAGTCATAGTCATAGAATCATAGAGTCATACAGTCATAGAGTCATAGAATCATAGAGTCATAGAGTCTAGAGTCACAGAATCATATAGTCATAGAGTCATAGAATCATAGAGTCATAGTCATAGAATCATAGAGTCATACAGTCATAGAGTCATAGAATCATAGAGTCATAGAGTCTAGAGTCACAGAATCATATAGTCATAGAGTCATAGAATCATAGAGTCATAGTCATAGAATCATAGAGTCATACAGTCATAGAGTCATANTAACTGCAGGGGAACAAACAAACTCCTTATTGGCAAGTCAAGGTGTATGAGGCTCCACAGATGCAGAGAAATCCCTCTGATTCTCCATTCAGTCCCAGGAGATGCAGGACAGGGGTGGCTAGACTCCCAGCACTGAGAGCCAGCTTCTGAGCATATACCACGTAGACAAAAGACATCTGGCAGCTCTAACTAGCCCTGGAAAGGTTTGTTTACAAGCTAGGTGAAGGGAACATAATTTACTTTCATGGAATCACAGAATGTTAGAGGTTGGAAGGGACCTCGAAAGATCATTGTCAAACCAGAGTAGAATCACCTAGAGCAGGTCCCACAGGAACACATACAAATGGGTTTTGAAAGTTTCTTGAGAAGGAGACTCCACAACCTCTCTGGGCAACCTTATAGAATGGTAAGGTTGGAAGGGACCTCAAGGATTGTCTAGTTCCAACCCCCTGCCATAGGCAGGGACACCTCCCACTAGTACAGCTCACTTAAGGCCTCATCCAACCTGGCCTTGAACACCTCCAGGGAGGGAGCAGCCACAACCTCCCTGGGCAACCTGTGCCAGTGTCTCACCACCCACCAACCTTAACAGGCCTCCGTTGAGTTTTTCCTTATGGCCACCTGGAACCTCCTCTGCTCCAGCTCGCAGAGTCATTGGATATCACTGAGCAGAGCCTGGCTCCATCCTCCCAACACTGCCCTTCACATCTCTATAAGCATGCATGAGGTCACCCCTTGGGCTCCTCTTCTGCAAGCTAAAGAGCCCCAGCTCCCTCACCCCTTCCTCCCAAGGGAGATGTTCCACTCCCTTCAGAGTCTCTGTGGCTCTGTGCTGGACTCTTTCAAGCAGTTCCCTCTCTTTCTTGAACTTCACAGAAACAACACCATGGAAACATCAAAAAGTGTAAAAATAGTGGTACCCAGACAGCCTCTTCTGGGCCTAATTCATCCTCCCCACCAAACAGCAAAATGCTCCTTAGCTTCAGTTCAGCAAAATAAATCATCAGGTTGCAGACTGCAGACACTGTGAGATGTGCTGAAATGCTGCAAAACCATTGATATTTTTCACACAGTTGTGACTTTTTTTTTTAAGCAAATATTTTGGTTTTCCTGAAAATATCATTTTCTTCCAAAAAAAAAACAAAACACTAATAACTTGCCTTCATGTGCTCTGAGTCAAGCTCTGCAGAGCCTCATTTTTCAGAAGATTTAATGTTCCACGTAGAAAATTCCAACCAGCTGAACTAACAACATCATTTTTCATTACAATAAACACATAACAAATGTGAAGTGTAGTTAATACTACCAAAAAAATTTGCTGTTCTTTAAGTAGTCACTAATGTCATGGTTGGAAAGCTAAGTGTAGGCCTGATTCAGGACCCAGAGGAATCCCAGGAAAGCCTGCTGAGGCTGTATAGCCACTGTTAGTTTTTTCTGGTGATAACACATCCTGCCTCTTTTAAACACAGCATTGCAGCATTGCTTTGCCTTTCTTTTGATTCCTTTTTATCCACTTCTTCACACCTATAAAATAAGACAGGAAATTGGATGTTTAGCTTGATGCAAATTGTCTACTCTCGACTCCAGTTGAGAGCATCAGCGTAGGTCATTATGCCTGTGTGTGATGGGCAATGCACATCTGGGAGAGGGGTTTGGTAACTCCTTGTAAGCAGATGTTGGCACAGGCTTTGGTATCCTATTGCTGCAGCAGGAACACAGGACCAGAACTGCAGAGGTGTAAGTAGCAGAGTACACCTCTTATGGTGAGGATCCTGCACATTTTTCCTTGCTTGGAAGGATGCTTTGGTATGAAGGGGGAAAGTTTCTTGGGCCCTGCAGAGGGAGCTGGACAAGCTGGATGGGTGGGCAGAGGCCAATGGGATGAGACTGAACAAGGCTAAGTGCAGGGTTCTACACTTTGGCCACAACAACCCCAAGCAGTGCTGCAGGCTGGGGACAAAGTGGCTGGAGAGCAGCCAGGCAGAAAGGGACCTGAGGGTGCTGGTAGATAGTAGCTGAAGATGACCCAGCAGTGTGCCCAGGTGGGCAGCAGAGCCAATGGCATCCTGGCCTGCAGCAGNTCAGTTAGAGAAAGATTTGGGTTTGCCTAGTGATGTCAACTGATCTCACTAGGGTTCACAGTTTATAAGTCACACACTTCACAGTTTATAAGTCTCCAAAAGAGTCCTTTCATTTGTGCCCTTGTCACCTGGGATATTTTCTGCAACTGTAGCTTAACAGGCCACAGAGGCAAGGCAGGCTGCCTATTCTCATAACTAGTAGAGGACTTGGTTGGACTTGGTCATCCAGGTTGGACAAGACCTTGAGTGAGCTGTACTAGTGGGAGGTGTCCCTGCCTATGGCAGGGGGTTGGTACTAGATGATCCTTGAGGTCCCTTCCAACCTTACCATTCTATGATTCTATGACTTGGAGGGAATTTCCATGGCTGCATCATACCAGGCTCCCATCCTCATGTCTGTTAGGTTGAAGGACTCCCAAGGCCGTTTCTCCATCTATCACATCATAGCCTGACATCACCTCTACCTTCACAGCTGTCATCAAAACAGTGAGCCTTTTTAATTAGCTATGATGTTGTGGGTTTAAAGAGCTGACAGAAGGAAGCTCTCAAATTGACTGGAGAAAAACAGAATTATATTTGGAAAGAGAGTTACAGATAGAAATTACAAGGCAGATACAACCCCCTTGAATTTTCCCCCAACCCAAAACTAAATCTATAATCCCCAGTGCTCCAATCCTCCCCTCGCTGTGAGTTTATGAAGAGACAGCAGAATTATGGGATTGAATAACAATCTTCTAGTCCCTAGAGGGTTTTTTAACCCTATAGTTCCCAAACTGGGACACATGACTCCCAAAGGGAAAGCCACTGCACCATCTGGACGGATACAGACTCGGTTGTCACCTCTGCTTCAAACGCTTTACTTGTAAGCCTGCAGGTCCCATGCCCAGCACCCAGGGCTGGCCTCTCTCTTGGAGTAACAGCCTCTCTCCACCATGCAAATGAGTGCTCACCCTGCTGGAGCCAGCACAGGCTCAGTCCAGCTTTCAGGGGCCTAGAATGTTGTTTTTTCCCTCAGCATTTCTAACAGCAATGATGTGAGCTCACATTTATCTCCAGCTTAAAGCAATTTTTAAAGCATCTGATGTCGAGCCACACTAACATCAGCACCATCTCAAATTCTGGGCCAATCCCAAATGATGTTCTAACCATTCCTGCCTTTAGTGCCTGTGATAGTAAGTCACTCTGCCAACTCAACCAATCAATGAGGAGAGTTTTGCTTATAAAAGTACCAATACATCTCTTTTGAACAGCTGGGGGAACGCCGGTGCACAAACACTGACTTCCACTTGCATTCACAGGGGCCTGGAGCACAACCTCTACTTCCACTCAAGAACTTCCCACATATCCCTGTCTGAGAAGGGTGACTGAACATAGAATCATAGAATGGTAAGGTTGGAAGGAGACCTCAACGACCATCTAGTTCCAAGCCCCTGCCATAGGCAGGAACACCTCCCACTAGCACAGCTCACTCAAGGCCTCCAATATCACATGTGTTACTGGATTTCTGCCTCTCCATCAGAAAACTCTTAAGAAAAACAGCTTGGCCAGCTAAGCGAGAAGATTTGTAGCCCCAGCTTACAGGGAAATTTGGCTGTGGGAGGCCCTCAGGTATCATAGACTCATAGAATGGTAAGGTTGGAAGGNTCTGCCACAGATTGACTGCTCTAAGTGTCTTAAAGGTAGAATATGTTTGAAATGAGAAAAAAAAAAAAAAAAAGCAAAACCAAGGAAGAAAGGGTGTGAGGAGAAAGGAGGAGTGACAGAGCTCTCTGTGATGTGGCCCCTGTTGCCCTGATGTACTTTCAACTTCATTGCATTTAAAAACAAAACAAAACAAACAAAAAAACCCCACAAAGATGACCTGTCCACCATGGCAAATGCTACAAAAAGCACTGCAAATGTTTTGAAGAAAAAAGCCTAGTTAGACACAAGGGAAGGTGCCGGATGAGGAGAGCAGGCTGTCCTCTGCAGGCAGCTGCAGGGTGCTGATGGGACACAGATGAATCCCTGTCTGTCCAGAGGCCATGCTGAGTGGCCTGAGTGTGCTGGCACTGTAGTGACAGGCTGGCAGCAGCAACTGCTTCAATGCAACGTGGGAAGGTCGAGAATCCAACCCCTGTGATGCTTCTCTTTACCTCTGTGCCCCAGGACTGCTGCATACCACCAAGGCACAGCCCTGTTGCCCACCCAAAGGTGCCATAGATGTGGAAGCAGTAGGAGGAGTAACTAAAACATGAAAGCCAAATCCAGACCTATGATGAGTGCATCAGGAATCTGGAAGCCGGGTTCTGAGCAAGTGCGGAGCTGCAGATACAGTAGGAGCCTCAGCAGGACACTGGCATCCTTCTGTCCTTTGCCTTCCAGAAAAGGACAGAAGTGCCTTCCAACGAGGATGCTCAGAGGGCTGGAGCACCTCTCCTATGAGGACAGACTGAAAGTTGGGGCTGTTCAGTCTGGAGAAGAGGCTCCCAGGTGACCTCCTTGTGGCCTTCCAGTAGCTGAAGGGGGCCTACAAAAAAGCTGGGGAGGGACTTTTTAGGCTATCAAGGAGTGACAGGACTAAGGGGAATGAAGCAAAGCTGGAGGTGGGGAGATTCAACCTGGCTGTGAGGAGGAAGTTGTTCAGCATGAGAGTGGTGAGAGCCTGGAATGGGCTGCCCAGGGAGGTGGTTGAGGCCCCATTGCTGGAGGTGTTTAAGGCCAGGCTGGATGAGTCTCTGGGCAGCCTGATCTGGGGTGGGGTGTCCCTGCCTATGGCAGGGGGGTTGGAACTGGATGATCCTTGCAGTCCCTTCCAACCCTGACTGATTCTATGATGGTGTCCCCACCCCTGCAGGTATCTAAATTGGGGCCATTTCTGTCCCTGGAGTCACCTGAATTCCCATACTGCTTTTCTAATGCTCCAGGGATCAGGTTTTGCTTCCTGGATTGCCCTTTGCTCAAAAGCAGTGAAAAACTAGAGGCAGCCAAACCAGTCCAAAACCTCATCTCCTGCTACCACCATGCAGCAGGGCTGCCCACGGCTCTGAAGTTTCTCTTCATACATATGCATGAAATTAATGAGTTTTGGTGTTTGTACTTTCCCAAAGCGATTTAAAACTAAGCCAAAAAGCTTTAGCTAAAGTATTTGAAGAATTGCACAGTTCCTAAACCAGAAAATTGTTCACCCTATCCCTCAACCAGCAAGTACAAAGAGCTGCATTTAAGTACCTATTTAATTCGGGAAGAAAATCAGACCTTTCCCTGCACAGCCCACAAAGCTCCCCGTGGCCAACCCTCCTATTCCAATTAGCACTTCACTCACTCCAGAAGGGGTTTCAAAACAAGCCCAGCAGGCAGTAAGGAGCACTGTAATGAGTCAGTACAGAGTATTTCCAAATACCTCTCAATCCTCAAACATCACAAACAATACCCATTGATTACTCCTTTATATCACCCCAGGAAAGCTGAATGCAAGCATTTGCCTCCTCCTGAATGATTCCTGTCTCACATATCCCTGTTCTGCACAGCTTTTCAGGGTGGTTCCTGCTAGAGACACACTCTGAGTGCCACCATGCCATGAAGCTGCAGCAGGTCCCGAAGCATTTTGGAGGCACCTTCCCAGCAGGCTTGCACAACAGGACTGCATCATGCCCTCTGCACCCAGGAACACTGAGAGCCATCCTGTGTGTGGTTCAGCTGAGAGGGGGTGTTGCATCCTACTAACGAAGGAGAGCTGCCAAGTGCAGCTTTCCTTCTCTGAGTCATCCAAGATAAGAAAGTAGCTATGTAGAAGGTAGTTATATTAAACAAGGATGTAGATAGCAAAACAGGGTGCCTGATGGTGACCATATTGGTCTTTATCAGTGTGAGAACAGCTCAGGAAGGGCTGCCTGTAACCAAAGAGAGAATGCAGTCTGCGTGACCAGGCAGTCCTATCCTGTACCTGCTGACTTGCTGCAATAAAGGGGTGATCTTGGATGCACCAAATGGGTATCTGATTGCCCCTGTCTCGCGTCATCCATCCCTCACACCTAGCGATCCCTGACATCGCCTCATTCCGCCGCAGCCTCTGGCAATTCTCACGACAAGGGGGTCACAACCCTGGGCCACTGGACTGCACAAACAGTCCTGCATCCCCAGGCATGCAGCACCAACACCTACATTATGGCACCTCCCAACAGCTGGCATGCAGCAGCGCAAGCCCCCAAACTAGTCTTGTGTCAAGGAGCAAAAGCTCTCCCTGGCCACAACAGTTTACCTTGAGACATTTGTTTGGGGACATGCAAGTCTTTTAACATGGCTGCTTATTCATTCACCATGTTGATTTATAGCAAGGCATTCCTCCTGAGAGAGGGCAGCCTCAGCAACCTTGCTGCTCTGACTTCACATGCCAGAACAAGACAGCCTTCACATTTAGCAAAACTGAAAGAGGCTCTGCTCATAAAGCATCTCTGGAGGATCAGCAGCCTCACTCCCTGTGGGAAGATCCCATGAGCAGGTCCTCCACAGCTCCCTGCTCATCTCTAATCCTGTTCTCTTTATATCGAACATTTATCATGCTGGCATACAACTGCAAATGCAGCCTGAATTGATCCCCTGCACACCTTCAGTCCCCTGAGGGTAACAAGTATCACAGTATCACAGTATAGCAAGGTTGGAAGAGACCTCAAAGATCATCAAGTCCAACCCATTACCACAGACCTCAAGACTAGACCATGGCACCAAGTGCCACGTCCAAACGTGCCTTGAACACCTCCAGGGACGGTGACTCCACCACCTCCCTGGGCAGCCCATTCCAGTGGGGAATGACTCTCTC